>CM025851.1:34786537-34804536 GCA_003952965.2 Morella rubra
GCGAGATAATCTCAAACTTCTGCATGATCAGAATAGCTGCACCAGCTCGTAACCCGCAAAGCAAGACCGAGTTGAGAGAGTATATGTGAAATAGCGGCAACACGCAGAGTATCACGTCCTCGCTGTGGAAGTACAGGTTTGGATTCTCTCCGTCCACCTGCTGAGCCACACTCGTCACCAGACTTTTGTGTGCCAACATCACTCCTTTTGGTAACCCCGTCGTCCCCGACGAATAGGGCAGCGCCACCACGTCGTCAGGGCTAATTTCCACCTCGGGAATTTTGTTCTCGTCTCCCTGAGTTAGCTCCGAGAAATGCAAGCAGTCCTGCGGGGGCGAGTCGACGCACATGATCTTAACACCATTTTCACGAGCAAAGTCCTTGATTTTGTCGTAGTGACAAGAATTAGTGATAATAAGCTTCGCTTTGGAAGATTTCGCTTGCTTCGAGATTTCGGCCGCTGTGAAGAAAGGGTTGGCAGCCGTAGTGATGGCCCCTAAATGAGAGGCACCGAGGAACACGAACACGAATTCTGGCGAGTTGGGTACCAAAAGCATGATAACATCTCCACGCCGAATGCCGAGCTTGTGAAGCCCGGAAGCGACCTTGCGGGAGGTGAGCTCAACGTCATAGTACGTGTGCACCTCGCCGGTCGAACCGTTTATCAAACAGGGCCGTGAGCCGACCTTTGATATGTTCTCAAAGCAGTAGGAGTGTAGAGGGAGATGTTCGGGAACATAAATATCCGGAAGTTTCGACCCGAAAATGAGTTCCGGCTGCTTTGTTGGATAGCCATGATCAGACTAGGATCAGCTGGGGAAGCGTAAAAGAAGGGAAAACGAGGGAAATATGGTGGGTATTCTTCGGGGGAGGAGATGCAAACAACACTCGTATAAAATGTAATAAAGGAGGTAAAAGTGGCGGTTGGTGAAGGGAGTTGATGGGGATTGTGGAACAGCTGGAGGGCGAAAGTGGGAAAGGAGAGGCAATTGAATAAGCCTGTGGTTGGTGAAGGAGGAGAGAGATCGTATATAGTTGGGTTGGTGAGATTGGTTTGGGTGGTGGATGTGGGGTCTAACCAAATGGCAATGGCTCTGTGCTAGTGCTACTTTTTTTTTCTTCTAATCAGGCTTTTTACCTACCACGACGTGACGGTGAACTTTGATGGCCGGGGCCCCAGGACCAGGGTCTTCACCTACCGCACCGGCTAAGCAAACAATTTTCAAGTCCAATACGTACGGTGAACCATTAAGCCCCAACCCAATGATTAAAAGAAGCCACAATAACCAGGACGGCTTCCAAAACCATGCAAATTAAAAACCGGAACCCACGAGGAAGAGGTGCGATATTCCTCGGTCAGAATATAGCGAAGGTTGTGTTTCATTTTCCTGCGAAAGCATCAGCTTAGGCTCTGTGCCACCAGAACTCGATTTTGTCCTCTTTCTGTGGAGACGTTTTTTTTTTTTTTAGAAAGACAAGTAAGCGACTGAAAAGTAATTACGGTACCAAAATCCCAACCGTTGAAAAATCGGCCGGCAACCTTTCTCTGCTTTTTTTAATTCACACACTGTTTATTTTTGTATCTTTCCATCTTCATCCTGCCTTGTGTTTGTCCATTGAATGTTTTGATAATAATTCCCCTAGTTTACAGCTCATATTTGCAAATCTCCATATTTTTTAATATCTTATTGATTATCACTTGATGTTAAGAGAATATAATTTAAAAAATAAAATGTGTATATTCTTAATAGTTTAAGCTTTTTGAACAAACACTTCGAAATTCTGAATTCTATGCCTAACCCTATTCAACACCTTTTTAATTAAATATTGCACAGCTACAAATTAAGAAGAAATTTGACCACCACTCAAAAGGAGTGTTAGAAATTATAATTGAATAACAAAATCTACCTCTTTCGTAAAATATAGCTTAATCTTGACTCTTCAAGAGTTTAATCAAGTTGAAACTCCTTAATTTAGACTCTGCACTGTTTTCATACTGACTCATGCTCATTGACCTAATCATCACTGTTGGTCCAAGCAAGTCCATCACCAACGCTAGCTCCAAATTAGTCCTCCAATTCCAACTCCGGAGCGAGTAGAGGGAACAAAAGCAATCGGAGAATCGTTGCATTTCTTCTACCAAATATGTGCGGATAGGACATGGATCAGATGTTTAGAAACAAGAGTTAATACCCTTTTTGTTCAAACTGCATTATCTTTTCGATAATTTTTTTTTTTAAATTTAGTGTCTGAATTAATTTACGCACATCTTGACTAATCTCACGGTCTGTATAATCTCCTTTATCTCACATAAATCAGACAATTATCAAGTCAAAGTCCCTCAAGATGACCCCAAAAAGTTAGTTCCAACTTCTCACGGATTTAAGTGTTTGTGTGTTAGGAAATTGTGTGCAATTGTCACGTTCTGCATGCCCTCTTGGACCTGTGGTTTACTGGTTTTGTATTTTTTGAGTGGTCGAACTTGACCAGTCAAATTATCGCAGAGCTGAGCATCGAGTCAATAAAACTTTATATTATATCTGTAATTAATTATGCATGCGTGGCCTGGACCCTTTATTTTTGGTTTTAAAGTTTCATTAATTACTTTGTTTTTATTCTGCTGCGAAAAGTATAGGCGAACGGGAATGCGTACATTGATTTCTCTCAATAGGCTCCGTTGCTTTGTTTCGACGTAAACTAATTTATTTAATAAAATAGTTTCAAGTAAATTAAGTTTAATAAAATATTCTAATTTTCAGTATTTGATTGCTATAAAAAAATATTTTTTTAAAATTATTTTTAATGTTTGACCCACATTGTATTTTATAATCTATATAACTAATAAACTTAATTTTTAACAACAATTTAAAATAAAGAATGTAATATATAATCAAGATAGAGATTATAACTGGGTCGTTCTTGCTGGCCCACTGGAAGATCCAGATTCCTCCCGCTGTTCAGTCCGTTGGCACTGATCCAGTAAGCGAAGGCATCCAAAGCATTCAGGCGGGTAAGTCTTTCAAACGGGCCTTTTTCTAAATCCAGGTGTATAACCAAAATTACTTACCGGCCCATCGAAACAGCAGGCCGATTAAGACTATATTATGACTTAAAGCCTCAAACCCTTTTTGTTTTCCTCACTCGTGAAGACATTATCAGATGGTTACCGTGTTAGGATAAGACTCATAACTATTGGGTACAATCTTGAGCTCCAAAGTCAAAACCAATTAAATTTTTGCCCATTTTAGGTGGACGATTTCCGTGTCAATTTACCACAAAATGGGTAATCTTAATTTTCAAATCCCTAGTACAGGTCTCCAGGCTTCATGCATTTAATCTTCAACTTTGTCCAATAAAATTATGCAGAAAATATAAAGAAACAAAAAATAAAGTATTTGATCCTTTGGCGAAGATTAATTACGCCCAACTTAAGACAGAAACAAAAAATAAATATATATATATAATTATATATATATATATATAACCCATTTTGAGACAAACAATTAAGGTAGTTAGCTAGCACGCTGCACGTCAAAGCAACGAGAAAAAAATTCAAAAAATAAAAAAATACAGGAGAATTCGAAAGAATCCCAATTTAATATATAATAGGATGAGAAAATCATTATAAATAGCTTGCCTAAAACTAAAAAAAAAGAGTTCCTGTATATTGTCTTTTTATTATACATACGCAATATTACAGGATAGAGATACAAAGAACGAAGCTCTAAAAATTTTTGCCACGAGAGTGGTAGCTCGGCTGTTTTGGGAGTTTGAAAATAGGGGCACCTAAGAGTGGGTGTAGGGGCAAGAGGTATGTAGATTGAACATCCGCTTTCAAAATTAACTGCACTGTTGTGGGGTTATGGTGATAGTTTTCCTTTTCGAGTAAGTAGTTATGACTCAATCTAAACATTCTACAGTGAATAAAGATTTTTATAATCACGCTTAAAGAGTAAGCTACGTTGATAGCTCCTTTCTACCTTTTCATTTAGAAGAAGTAGAAAAACTCTTAATCGATACCGACTTTACAACTTGACAGGATCCACTTTATACCTGATGACATTTTTCAGCATCAGGATCAATCCAGTGGGTCTAGCTAAAAGCTTCGTTTTTGTTTTCCCTACGCAAATAAACATAACGTCACTGCTTCGTTAGTTTTTTGTATTCAAGCCTGATCACCCCTTGGTCAGAGATTAAGCTCAGGGCCGCAAAAGCCCACAAATGGGCCCCAAAGGCTGAAATCGCAAATCATCGCCTTGTCAAGCGCAGCACGTACACAGACACTCCACGACTTGTAGTTTGCAACTCATAAACGACTTCTAGTTTAACTTTTTTTCCAATTAAATAAATGGTCCTTTTTCTTAAAACGACATGAATTGCGACAGCTTGTGATCAGGATAGACCTTTTTCTTTTGTTGAGGTCAAAAATTCTCTTGGTTGTTTGACATAGAGCGGATGGGTTAATGTGAAGGCATTAGATAGAAAGCAAATTATGCAATGGTGATCATTAAGTGCAATTGGATTTGATGACCAATTTTTCTGTCTTTTTTTTTTTCCAAGCGATTTTATAAGCAATTTCAAAAGAGTTTTAATATAAGCTTGATCTTTTTTTGTTTGTGTTGGTATATCTTAAATCGTATCAATGCTTTCTTTTGTTAAGGCAAAAGATCTCCCAAGCATGAGATGATGAGAGAACTCTCTCTCTCTCTCTCTCTCTCTCTCTCTCTCTCTCTCTCTCTCTCTCTCTCTCTCTCATATTTCTATATGAAGAAACTCTTCCATAGATCTTCTCTTCTCCTTTGCAAAATATTCCACTTTCCTAGTACTTTCTCTTTCTCTCTCCATGAAGAGCTTCTCCAAGGGATAACTTTCACTCTTTCACTTCGTGGTAATTAAAAAGCATGAAATCGAGACTACACTGAGTGCGAATAGCTACTTCAAAAGTTGCTAATCATTATATATACATATGTATAACGTTATTTAGTATTACACATAAACTTACAACTGAACACACCATGCGAGATCAGTTGCATAGTATGACAGCTTTAAAAGATGAGCTCGAAGTAAACTCCAAGTACTGAACCGTACAATTTGTTAGGTACTAGCAGTATACCAAGGAACCCATATATAGCTCCTTTTGAAAAGATAGGCTGGAGGTTTCATTGGTGAACAATTCGATGTTGAAACCCTTTATTCTGGTAAAGGGATATCAGCCAAATCCTCTCTGTAAGGGATTCGGTCAAATTGGCAGATCCATCAGGACAACTTAGCCATTTTCCATATTGTTTTGGGTTACTGGGTCATTTTTTATGGGCTGAACGAATGTTACCACTCTGTCTTTTCGAAATATTAGGTAGATGATTGCGAGGATGTAGACCGCCATTATGGGGAACACTAGGATACCCAAGAACACATTTGCAACCTTGGGTAAGTTGTTGTTAATCAGCCAACCTACGAAACTCGTGCTTAGGTAGTAAATGTTGATGCCGACGATTCCTAGGCTCAGGATCCATGATATCACAATAATCTGCAGTCATAATTGTTTAGATGCTTAGTAGTGGAGTCGAAAAAGACAGAGAAGAAAACCCACAACTACTGAACACATGTTGACTGAAAGAGAAAGAAAAGTTAGCCCAACATCACAAATCAGCGAGCGCAACCCAACCCATGGTCAATTGAACTGTCTTTCCTCACTAGAAATGGCTTAGAAAAGAGAAAATAGAAGGAAAACAGTAAAGAAAACAACTCACATAGATTGAATTCTTGTGAGGTCCTATCTTGGTGGTACTGTTACTGAATTTAAGAAGAGGGATTAGAACAAATGGAAGCTCAGACAAGAGTATCATCTGCATGCAAGACATGTTACATTACTATAGAATATTGTACAAGAATCCTTCAGTTTGGCCATTTGAAAGTAGAAATATATAGTTTGCGAGTTACAAACCGATGAGATGATGATGAGTCGCCTGCTCCTGAAGATCCACTAATAATTGAAACTATAAGACTAGGTATAATGGCAATGCACCTAGTCATCAGTTCCTAATCCATTTCTTCATCTTAAGGTCCAAGAAACCCTAAAAAAACCACACCATCCTTAAATCAGTTCAGCTATAAGTCAGGTATACTTCAAATATACTAGAGTACTATAGCTGATATTTCCAAATATCAGCATAATATAATGTGATATGTATATTATTTAAGACCTGCATGATAAATTGTCCTGCATAAGTGCCTGAGATGGCGGAGCTTTGCCCTGAGGCTAGTAACGCAATGGCATAAATGGCGGAGCTTGACCGACCCAGGACATTCTATATATACATAAAATGATAAAGAAAGTTACTTGTTAGAGTGCTATTTATAATATATGATTTAATTGAATATAATTAAACAACTCGCTAATGATTTTGAACCTTGAGAAGGAATGTGGCTGAGTCAAGGTTAAGATTATTGCATCTATCTGCATTCTCAACTGAGAGGCTATCGGCTGTGCAAATAGCAGCAGATACAGAAATGATTGCAACATTGATTAGAAATGCGAAGAACAATGCGACTCCGTTATCTATCAGGAAGTATCGACATGCGTCCTGTAATATTACACGATGAGGTAAATTAATATATATAGGCCAATTTAATTTTTTTTTCAAAATTAAGCTAGCTAAAATCAACCAGCAAATTAAGGGAATTTAATTATTTCAGAAAACTTTCATACTTTATGTCGTACATATATATGAGGGGTCCAAATTCAATCTCAACTGGAGAGATCCAGTAGGAGTTTGAGAAATTAAACGCAAGGTTTGAACTTATAAACAATCATATTTAAACTAATATTTTAAATTAACACAAAACTTGTGTAAAGAACCTAATTAAGCATGAGTATTAAAATCCTCCAATTACTTAATTATCCTCTAAATATCTTCTCCAGTACTTAATATTAATGAAGGGAGCATTTATAAATCTTTCACTTTTTTAAGGGAATATATATATATATGCACGAAAGCTGACTTACATTGACGCCACGGACAGAAGTGGGTATTTTTCTGGATAGCACAAGAGCCGAGTGGAGGAAAAGATTGTGCCTAATGATCATAAACAACATAAATATATATATATATATATATATATATAGAGAGAGAGAGAGAGAGAGTTATATGCTGTACTGGATTAATGAACAAGTATATATATATATAGATACACAAATTAATTACACATTATTAATGCAACCATGATTACTATATTATAAATATATAGTTCAGGCGCTGTATCTGATAAATATACAACATATATAAGAGGTATCGTACGGCATGACAATCTGACCCAAGAGGGCGATGGCATCGCCGATGGCTCCTTGGCCTGTGAGCTTGGGTATGAACATTCCCTTTAGCACCTCATCAGTTGGAGGCTTTACGTAACTCATTTCTCCAAAGAAACAAGCAGCCATCACTGCTATCAGCACTGCTATCAGCATTTCCAGCTTCCTAATCTGGTCACTCGCAAGATTTTAGAAAGAAAATAATTAACTAGAGCAGAAATTAATAAATTAAGAAGAAAGAAAAGAAAATTTAGCTCTTTGATCATCTCCAAGGAGTAATTTGAAGTTCAGTTGTTTGACAGTATTTTATAAAATATACACCTTCTCATTTAATTCAAATCTAATTATGTTTTGATCACTAATTTGATCGATCCTCTTATAAATGACGATAAAAAACAAATTCTCTAATAATTAAACAACAAGTATTTATTTTTCATCTAACTGAAGCTTAATGATCGAACTTGGTTTGACTTTGTGAAAAGGACTCTTGCTTATTTTATAGTAAGTGTATGTAGCATTCAAGAGAAAGAGTGTAGCATAGAGGCAAAGATACCTTATTCGCATATATATGTTAGGAAGAAAGAGAAAAGGACATGCATAAAGGAGTTGAAAAGAGTCTATAGAAGTGGAAAAAGGGTATGAATTAGGAGGTCTCGTGCGAAGAAAGGAGAAGAAAAATCAAAAGCAGACTCACTGATTTTTCAACCGTACTAAGCAGAAGTCATAAGAAAGAAGACTATGGATTTCATAAATGGAGGTAGTTCCAGTGATATTTACATTTCGAATACTGCTAACTATAGATCAATCATGATTATTATTTCTTAGGGTTTATAAAGTTTAAGAAAGTCAACTTTATACGTACGGAGCCGAAAGAAGTGAAGCATTTGGTTAGGTAAATGTATAAAGGAAAAACAGGAAGAGAAGAATTAACGCGAAGGCCTAACCTATAGCTCACTAGTGGAGTAGTTTAAAAGACCAACTATCATGATGCTGTTGGATTTATTCCTTCTATGTGAAGGAAAGCTCAATGGGGTATTTAATAAGGCCCAAAGCCCATTAGAGTTTAACTTATAACCCTAAAGATGAATTCTTTAAACTATATGAATTAAAAGAAGAGAAAGAAAAGAAAGAGGCAGTTTTATCAAGGGATAGATTCCGCTTCTTTTGGTCCGATTGAGCTGAATTTTGGAGGATACATTCACGACATAAGGAACTATAATCTGAATGGTGAAGATCAGATTTTGAGCTCGGAACAGTTATTAGTATACGTGAACAGTAACCACAGATTGTTTGTATTTTCTCTACGTTGTTTTTCCGTTGTATTTGCCAAGATTGATATCATCTTGAAGATCTGAGTTGTGGCCTCTAGTTGTAACTAGAGACTTGTGTATCCATTATTTGGTTTATAGTAAAGATTTGCTTGGATTATGTCCTGTGGTTTTTTTTTTCCTCACACCGGGAAAGTTTTCTAAAAAATTGCTTGTGTTGTTCTTGCTTGGTGTGATTGATTATTTGAGATTATTTTTCAGTACGTATAATTATTGAGATTGCGCTCTATTTGCTTTCATCTAGAGAGAATAATTATTCATTATTCTGCTGTTTGTTTGTCATTATCTCTCTCAACAGACGCAGCCATTATGAATATCTGCATTAAAATATCTCAAAATAAGAAGCCAAATCCACCAAATCCTTCCTAGACCACCCCAACTGTTCCCATCATATACTTGTTAATATCTAGAAAGAACGTATGTAGCTAGCTGACCAGCAAACACATGAAATTCCTAATTTCTCAAGTAGTTAATGGACCAACAAAATATTGGCACAAAATAATTCCTTGATCACTGATAAATTATATACCCCGTATCTCTGCAGGCCAAGAAGCAGGAGAGTGCTTAAGCCTGGGATGTGGAACAGTATATTCAGTGCAAAGGCCGTCCCGATCACGCCAGAAAAGAAAAAAAAAAATCTGTAAAGGTCTATGATGACGTGCTTTTTTGTTGTTTATTTCTGCTTTCATTTTCAGAATGCAGAAGTCGGGGATCCTTTTCAGAAGAAATCACAGAAATCAGAATGATCAAAGCCGGAGAGGGGCAATTTTCTTTTTTTGTTATCTTTTTTTGTCCTGTTTGAGATGGAGAAACAAAATATCGACCAATAAAATAAGGTAAAATGTATGACCTTCGGGTATATCTGCAGATATGACGGCAACCTCTGCTAGCAGGTACATGCAATACTTTATGTATTTTGGATACTCGGCCTTACATAATTCTGAAAGGTGTTTGCCTGGGGATAGATAATCAATCATAATCAAAATCAGTTATTAACTGTAGAAAAACTCGTGAGAGAGAGAATATTCACTTTCATATTCTCTTTGGAAAAGCATTTGACTGCTTTGCAGCTTACCTGTTCTTACACCAATATTTGCAGCCAGCGATTGGATTATAAGTGCAAAGATCATTCCAATGAGTATCACCCAGAGTAGCTGAAAAATTGAAATATATAGCATACGACCATGATGATAACACTTTGTAAACGAAATTTTACACATTAGTTATAAGCAAAAGAACTTAAAGATTTTATGCTGTCAAATAATTATTTATTAGCGGCTTTCTTGCATGTTTTCCTTTCTTTTTGTTGGCATAAAATCTTGTTTTCCGAAGAACTTGGCACTTTTTGATATTTAAATTACCTCATATCCGTGATTTGCTCCTGCTTGCAGATCAGTTTCCACTGAAATATATATGATACCATAAAAAAAAATGATATTAATTTGAGGTATACAGAGAAAGAGAGAGGGAGGGAGACAGAGAGAAAGACTCACTACTGCCTGGGTCAATATAAGCTAAAGAGACTAGGAATCCAGGGCCTACATGTGAGAGAAACTTTCTCATCCAGGTTTCTGCAACCTCAAAAGAATCAGCAAGTGCATATAGATAGACAGAATGAAGAATCATTTAAGCTCGGCAGGCCACATCATGTATTAATTAAAGGTGAAAAAGGCCGGAATCGTGAGCTTTCTGACGAAGAAATATGAGAGGTACCTGATGATTAGGATTTATCATGATCGAACTGTTTGACGTCGTTGCTAATGATATCAGTGGAGGGTGTGATCTCTATCTCCACGTTAGTGGCTGCTATGCGGTTGCTACCTCCACTCCATATGATGGAACTATTTCACTTCCTTTCTGCTGTTGCTGCTGCGGGCTTCCCATTTTGTCCCTGTCTGTCTTTTTCTCTCTCTAGCTCTGTCTCTGTGGCAACTTCAATCGATCCGGTAATGGAACTGTTAAAGGGAGCTTTGTATTTATAATCCATTGCATGAACGTAAGCTTCAGGCAATGGCTTTTGAGACCGGGCGGTCATGGGCCCTTAATTAACTCCTTTAAAATTGATTTTGTACCCTCATAAATCCATTAAATTGTTTAGAGAATTGTAATTTTTTTTTGTGCATTCCGTCATATTAATTACCAGATTAACGTACTTAACGATGAGATCATTCATAAAGGTTAAACTCTTTTAAAAAAATTAACATAAATTTTTGTTTCTCTCGAGAGGAAAGCAACTATAAAATGTACATAAGAAGAAGAAAGCAAATAGAACCGTCCATAGGCGGTAACAGCAAAGTACAGTAATTAAAACATGTACTGTGTAAATCATAATTTATTTGAACAGAGTAACGTTTGCAGAAAGTAAAGCAAAGACAGAAAAGTTTACAAAGGAAATTTGAAGATTACAGTAAGAGAAGGTTGAAGGGGTTGAAGGTTGATTTAAAAGGGCAAGAGAGAGATATGGTCGCAAGATAGGCTGAGAGAGAATGGTAATCATGATCTGAACTGTTAGTCATTCTTCAATTATTATCCTTCGTAATTATTATCTTGTCCCACATCTCTTGATCTTCAATCTGAAGAACGTCATCTTAGTTCTACAGCTGCTTATGCATCTGACCTTCTTTATGAATGGAATATAGATGGTATTTCGAATATGAGATTCTCAACATTTTACATGAAATGATCACGTATGCCGATGTTTTAAAAACTGTCATCGTACTGATGATCAAATTGTTAATTGTTTAATTACAAGTTTTACTGGTCAATTAAAAAATTGGTGGGATCATTATTTGCATCAAACTGATAAAACTGTTTCAAAGTTGCTGTTAAAACTAATACTAATGGTCCTATTTGCATAATGGCCAACCCTGATGCCTTTAATGCTTTTTTATACTATTAAAAATTTTATTGGTGATCCTTCTTTTTATAAAGATAGAAAATTTGATTTTCTTGTCAATTTAAAATGCCCTAACTTTCTGATTTTCGTTGGTATAAAGATTTTTTTTCCAAAGTATTTTTATGTGATGATTGTCATCAATCTTATTGGAAAGAAAAATTTATTGCTGGTCTTCCATATTTTTTTGCTCAAAAGGTCCGCCCTAATCTTGCCAATGCTGATGGTATTATTTCTTATGATACACTTACTTATGGTGATATTATTAATATTATTAACAAAACTGGTCTTTGGATATGTAACTGATCTTCGTTTAAAAAAGACTTTAGAATTTGATAAGAAAAATAACCGACATGAGTTGGGATCTTTTTGTGAATAATATGGTTATCCTTCTCTGTTCCTCCTTCCAAACAAAACAAACGCTTTCATAAATTTTCTCGCAACTCAAACTATTCTTCTTCAAATCTATAAGAGAAAGAAACATACGTTTTATAAATTTGATAAACCTTCACCTTCTTTAAACCATCTTCTTCTAAGAAAAAACCATTTAAACCTTCTACTAAAACCAAAGCTGTTTGTTGGAAATGTGGCAAACCTGGCCATTTTGCTTCCAAATGCTTTACCAAAAAACAGATTCAACAACTCGATATTTCATCGGATCCAAAGAATAAACTTTTTTCTATCTTCTTCAATCTACTCCTCCCTCTGATGATGAAGACTTTTCAATACATCAAATTGACCATACATCTCCTTCAATGTCCTCTCCTTTTCTGAATCCGATATGGTTAAACTTTGCAATTGAAAAGATGATAATTGTTCTTGTACTAAACAAATTTTTGTTTTAACAAAAACTGAAAATTTACTTTTTAAAGCTATCACACAGATATTAATCGTGACACACAACAAACTTATCTTTTAAAAATGAAAGAAATGTTTGCTGAAACAACTTTTTCTTCTCTTCCATCCCAAGATGCTTCTGGTATTCATTATAATTATAATAATATTATTGCTCGCTTTTCTTCTACAGATACCCGACCTATCACTTTACAAGACCTTCAACACGAAATCTATATTCTTAAACATGAAATTAAATCTTTACAAAATATGCAAAAACCATGAGAAAATTACTAATCAACTTCTTGCCGAGATTTGTCTTCTTAAATTAACTACTTCTTCCTCCTCATCACCACTACCAACTCTTCCTCTCACCATCTTTGATATCTGGTCTTCTCCTAATCCTTCACTTGTCATGCCTGAAGAACCTTTTATTCAATTAATTGATAAAATTATCTTTCAAAAATGGTATGCTGAAGGTTACTATTCGTATTAAGGATTTTTCTTTTACCACAATTGCTTTAATTGACTCTGGTGCAGATCTTAATTGTATCTAGGAAGGTCTTATTGATTCCAAATATTTTGAAAAAACCATTGAATGCCTTTCCCAAGCCGATGGTGGTAAAATGATTATTAATTATAAAATCCCTAATGTTCATATTTGTAACAATGGATTTTGTTTTCAAACTACTTTTGTTTTAGTTAAAAATCTATCTTCCAAATTAATTCTTGGTAATCTCTTTCTTACTTTACTTTATCCTTTTCTGGTCACTAAAGAAGGCATTACTTCCCGTGTTTTGGGCCATGATGTCACATTTAAATTTTATTATCCTCATTTTTCTCGTGATATCCAGTTTCTTAAACATTTGTCTGTGAAGAAGGAAATTAATCTTCCTACTCAGACCAAAATTCTTCGTAAAAAGAAACATTTATCTTCTCTACAAAATGAAGTTCTTTATAAAAAAATTGATGAACAACTTAAAGATTCTACCCTCTAGCAGGATATTAAAATTTTTTCTCAACAAATAGAATCTGAAATTTGTTCTTCACTTCCGATGCTTTTTTTGAATCGCAAAAAACATGCAATAACTCTTCCTTATGAAAAGATTTTTTCTGAACACAATATTCCTACCAAAGATGGCTCTTTTTACTAAACTTCCCTCTGTTGATTCTGAAGTTTTAATTAAAATTGAGGATATGCTTTCCAAAATTTCTCTAGATTCTCATAAAACTAAGAATATTATTCATGTTCTCAACACCACCACTTCTACTTCATCTTCTGACAATGATAAAGTTTTTCAGACCGAAATATCTGATATGTCTGAATTAGAAAATCAATTTCAAGATTTAAGTCTTAATAAAATTGTTAAATCTTCCATTCGTATCCCTAACAAATATATGCAAAGTACTTCTCGTAATTATTATCCTCGTCCCACACCTCCCGATCTTCAATTTGACGAATGTCATTTTAGTTCTAATATTGCTTATGTATCTGACCTTCTTTATGAATGGAATATAGATGTTATTTCCGAATATGAGATTCTGAACATTTTATATGAAATGACCATGTATGCCAATGTTTTAAAAGCTGCCAATCGTACTGATGATCAAATTGTTAATTTTTTTATTACAGGTTTTTCCTGGTCAATTAAAAAATTGGTGGGATCATTATTTGCATCAAACTGATAAAACTGCTGTCACTTCTACTTTTAAAACTGATACTAATGGTGCTCCTCTTTTGCAAAATGGGCAACCCATTCTTGATGCCGTTAATGCCCTCCTTTTTACTATCATTAAAATTTTTATTGGTGATCCTTCTTCTTATAAAGATAGAACATCTGATTTTCTTGTCAATTTAAAATGTCATACTCTTTCTGATTTTCATTGGTATAAAGATGTTTTCCTTTCCAAAGTTTTACATTTGTGATGATTGTCATCAATCTTATTGGAAAGAAAAATTTATTGCTGGTTTTTCATTATTTTGCTCAAAAGGTTCGCCTTAATCTTACCAACACTGATGGTATTATTTCTTAGATATCTGTGTGATTGCATCAAAAAGTAAATTTTCAGTTTTTGTTAAAACAAAAATTTGTTGAGTGCAAGAACAATTATCATCTTTACAATTGCAAAGTTTAACCATATCGGATTCAGATGAAGGAGAGGACATTGAAGGAGATGTATGGTCAATTTGATGTATTGAAAAGTCTTCATCATCAGAGGGAGGAGTAGATTTAAGAAATATAGAAAAAGTTTATCTTTTAGATCGAGAAATATCTAGTTGTTGAATTTGTTTTTTGGTAAAGCATTTGGAAGCAAAATGGCCAGGTTTACCACATTTCCAACAAACAGCTTTGGTTTTAGTAGAAGGTTTAAATGGTTTTTTCTTAGAAGAAGATGGTTTAAAGGAAGGTGAAGTTTTATTAGATTTATGGAACATATGTTTCTTTCTCTTATAGGATTTGTGAGAAGAATAATTTCCCCCTTTTCAGCCTCATGGCCCATCTCCCTCACATATGCCTAGATCTTCTCTTCGTCCTGGCTCCATACCTCTTCACAAAACCTTTACTCTTCTTGGCAATATCTCTTCAATCATACCTCGACCTCCTTTTCCACCCATGGAGAAGACTTTTAGTTAAAAAGACCAAGAAACCGATCATCAAAAAAATAAAACCCAATCTCTTCCCTGCAATCCTAATGATATCATGATAGCTAAATCTTATATACGACATGTCTCATTTGTTGAGGATCCATATCGTACTCTTGCTGACCCTTACCAAACAGCAAGTTAGATATTATCACCTAGATGGAACTTTGTTCCTAAAATCCCCATGTTTACTCAAGCTTTTTACCAATATATTTTGCATGATACGAAGTCCGTCGAATTTGAACAGACTCCCTATAAGTATGATCCTTCTCGTATTGGATTTTTCAAATTTACCATACGACAGGTGATTTCATCCAAAGAATGGGGACAGCCATGGACTCTCCGAGCCCTGTCAGTACCCTATAAAACTTTGAAAAATATAACTTATTATGATTATATTGACGCATGGACTTTTGCTTTACTTTTTGAAAATACAAACCATCGTCATACATGGTTTATAAGATTCAAAAGATTTTCTTGTTTAGATCTATTCCTCATTGGTTTCTCCAACGGTTGATCAGTTTGGTCCAAATATTACCCTTTCCCCTGCTCCTCTTAAGCAAGCTTTTAATCAATGGGCTTTATGTCCTTATGATACCCTTTCTATCCAAAAATATCCTACCATGAAAAATCCCTGTATCAAAGATATGCCTCCTCTTCTTCGTTTCTATATCTATTTCAATCTGTTACCTTAGATATTCAGTTGGAAATTTTTCTTCACTTACCAAGATACCACCAAAATATTATCTCAAATTTTTTGTTAAATGGTAGACTGTTTTTACTTTTGATACTATCTTATCTTGGCCCTTGCTAAAGCTAAACATACCCAAGAGACACATCCCCAATTCCTTGCCTCAACGCAGTCAAATACAGGCCAAACAAGTTGCCTCTAAATCCCATGATGATTATAAAAATGAATTACTTAAATTCCTCTCACAGCTTTCTGAGGACGATGATACCCAATAACAACAAACTGATACTCCGGAGATATCAAGCACAGATAACTTTTACATTCCTACATTCGAGGATGCACAAGATCACTATGCAGCATATGACCTTTCTCCTGATGATTTTGTTGCCATCAGTCAACATCTTGCTGAAGACAAATATTCTCACAGTACCAAGATAATTTTGAAGATAACGAAGATAAAGACATGATGCTGAAGATAACTTTGCCAACATCTTTGCCGACAAACAAATAGTCAATTTCCCATGATACCCTCTGCCGACATATAGTAAATGACTATTTTACCCTTTGACAACAATACCCCTTCTTTTACTACAGTACCATGATAATATGTCTTTTCCATACCCTTTCTACCTCTATAAAACCTGAACCTCTTGGTCAGAATGACTCAGAGTTCAGATCACGATTACCATTCTCTCTCAACCTATCTTGCAACCATATCTCTCTCTTGCCCTTTTAAATCAACCTTCAACCTTCTCTTACTGTAATCTCCATATTTACTTTGTAAACTTTTCTATCTTTGCTTTACTTTCTGCAAATGTTATTCTGTTCAAATAAATTATGATTTCTACAGTACATGTTTTAATTACTATTACTTTACTGTTACTGCCTACATGGATGGTTCTATCTGCTTTCTTCTTCTTATATACACTTTATAGTTGCTTTCTTCTAAGCATTTGCACATGTTTACCCTCTGGGACCTATATATATTTATGCCCCAAAAAATATATATCTGCCCACTCTGTCGACTTCATGAAAGGCTATTAGTTAATCTATACCTTTGGACCCTAAATGGCTTCAATCTCCGGTCGCCAAAAGCACACGTCACTTTCTTCACTCATCAGCACATATACTAAGAAATATAAATAAAAGAACGAATATTCTATTTAGAATGATGTGTTTTTTTTTGGAGTAACTGTTAAATATTTTGTCACTTTCTTCACTCAACAGGACATATACTAATAAATATAAATAAAAGAACGAATATTCTATTTAGAATGATGTGTTTTTTTTGGTAACTGTAAGTATATTGATTTGCAAAGAACTGTATAAAGATGGGCCTCATGACCCAAATAATAAAAGAAACCTAAAGTCTCACAAAAATGAGACTCATAACTAGAACAAAATTAGGCCTCACAAAGAGGAGTAACTCCCCCTCAATGGAGTGTATTTCAACCAAAAGAAACGTATACCCTCAATGGGGTGTATTTCAACCAAAAAAACCTATGCCCTCCGTTGGTATACCTCCCACTCAAAGGGGTGTAAATAAACCAAAAAACCTACCCCCTCAAAAGCAAGTAGCAAGACAATCAAAAAGAGGCAAGAGACCAAGCAGGCCAAACAACATCAAAGAATAGTTCTTATAGGAGAAAAGATGCTGTCCGGTAACCTCCATTTCCTTGCTAACTCCAAGTTCCTTCTAGTCCTCTGAACTTGTTTGAGAATGCTCATTCTAGCCACCACTTAATCACTAAATCAAAGCATGAATAACTCTTCTTACCAACATGCCTTTGCTCAAGTTAAGGAGAAAAGTCACTTTGAGCTATTGAACTATTACAAAAATTTTAAACAGGACCCCAAACTACCAATCTTGAAATATTAAGCGCTCAAACTTCCATAATCAATCAAATTGAACCCTTTGTCCAGATTTACAGTCCAAACTTACTGAACATCACAACACCACACGTGACATTTTTTCGGGCATTGTCCCCAATTGTCTCAACAGTCTCTTTCCATGATCATACATGGGTGGGTCGTACCATCTGAGAAAGTTACAGGATCCTCCAGCCTATATGACAAGCATTTGATATTGTCATTGTTAATCGCATTAACTAATAAAATTTTCTGAGGGAATGATTTTAGAAAAGAAGCATGTCTTTAACGAAAGTATTTATTAATCGAAATGTGCAACAATAAAACACACAACTTCACACAAGAAGAAAATCTTAGCTAACAGATCATGCATCTTCTAAGCTGAAATCGAAAACCTAAACACCTAAGTGTTTGTAAAACAACAAGAGAGAG
>CM025851.1:35465380-35529907 GCA_003952965.2 Morella rubra
CAGAGCATCAAGCATGTTTTATGCAGATCTTTCTCTCTATTGCACTCTCTCTTCCGCATGTGCATGTGTGTGAGTGTGCTATGTATATGACTATGCATGTGCATGTGGGATAGGGATGTAGATGCTGGCATATTAGTGCATGAAGTAAATATTTCCACATTAGCCTTGATTTGTTCTCGTTGCGTTTCTCCTGTGGCCAGATTGGTTTTCACCAGCTACAGTGAATCGACTTGAAAGGCAAGTGGTGCCACATTTCTTCTCTGGGAAATCGCCGGAACACACCCCTGAGAAATACATGGAATGTAGGAACTACATTGTCGCTAAATACATGGAAAATCCAGGGAAGAGGCTCATGGTCCCTGATTGCCAAGGGTTGGTAGTTGGCATTGATAACGAAGATTTAACTCGAATTTTTCGGTTTCTTGATCACTGGGGAATTATCAATTATTGTGCTTCGGCACCAACTCGTGAGCCATGGAATGGTGGATCTTACTTAAGGGAGGATCCAAATGGTGAGATCCATGTGCCATCAGCTGCTCTAAAGTCCATTGACAGCTTAATAAAATTTGACAGGCCCAAATGTAGGCTGAAAGCGGCTTATGTTTATTCATCGTTGTCATTTCACGATGCCGATGCCTCTGATCTGGACAACAGAATCCGAGAGCATCTGTCTGAAAATCGCTGTTACTATTGTTCTCGGTCTCTTCCCACTGTGTACTATCAGTCACAGAAGGAGGTACAACACACTTCTGTATCAGCATTTTTTGTTGGTTACTCTATCATTTTATTGCTATTGTGGTTTTTCTGGTTGATGTTCTTTTACCTAGGTGCTCTTTCTGCTAAGAAGAATCATAGAAGTGCTGAAAGTGACTTTAATTACAAGATGTGAGCCTATATTTTGCAGCAATATGTGAACTTGAAGAAGAAAATAATGCTTCTGTCCAACCGTGAATAGCATTGGGTTTATAGTTCTTCAACTGTGAATTAAAATGTTATCAAAGCACTTTTTTTAATGTTTTAATATCTGTGTGGTTTTCCTGATCCCAACATACAGTTCGAGTTAGCTTGAGCTTGGCCATGCTTATATGGACCTTACTTGAACTTTTTCATGCACTTAAGGTGTCACTTGGTGATTCCCATAGGTTGACTCAAATTGTTGATATATTGATTCGCGAACTATTCTTTAATTATATGTAGGATTAAAGTAATATAGTAAAATGATAGTAGAGAAATTGTAAACAACAACACATGTTGCATTTCTTCAATAATAGAAGAAATACCTGGTACTAAGTATTGCTACCCAAATCAGTGTTCACCTATTATGCTTTCCAGATTCCTCTAAGTATACAAATGAAACCTAGCCATACCTGCCCTCCAATTATGTTGTTTTCATTTTTCTTTTAGGTTGAAGCACTGTGTTCGCCTTTAAGGTAGAAAACACCTAACAATTAATTCATGCTTGCCTTCACCGGTGTGTGTGAGAGAGAGAGAGCATTGTAATACACATATTCTCTATAATTAATTTTACAGGCCTGTTGGAAGTATCCCATGTGAGGCTAGGCACACGTCAATCCAAAAGCTTGAGGCTTAAGAAATGGGTAGAAACTTTGAAAGCATACTTGACAAATCAGTAAAAAGTGTGCAATATTTCAAAAAGCTTTGGTAGTGGGCTTTATGCTGAATGAGACATCTTCTTGATATGGAGCAGCTTAGCCCATTAGCACCCATCTCTTATGCCTTTGAGAACCCGACTACATATGGATGTCGATAGGAATTATCATTTTTTGCTCCATTTATTAACTTGATTCAACTCTATTGGCTGATTAGCATCTCATGTGGCAGATAGATGCACAACTATGCTCTGATTGCTTCCAAGAGGGGAGGTTTGTTACTGGCCATTGCAGCATAGATTTTATAAGAGTGGATTCAACCAATGATTATGCAGACCCAGATGGGGAAAGTTGGAGTGATCAGGAAACCTTACTTCTACTTGAGGCAATGGAGATCTACAATGAGAATTGGAATGAGATCGCGGAACATGTAGGTACCAAGTCAAAAGCACAATGCATTGGCCTTCATTGAAGTTCCTGGCATGTCACCCAGGTTGTTAAATGGAGATGACCATGGAAGATCAAAGTGGAATTACAATGGGGATTCAGCAGGTGGTCTTATTTACTAAAGACTGAATGGCCTACTGGAAAACATTGAAGTTCCTGGCATGTCACCCAGGTTGTTAAATGGAGATGACCATGGAAGATCAAAGTGGAATTACAATGGGGATTCAGCAGGTGGTCTTATTTACTAAAGTATTTACTGTTCAAGTGGTGATATTTATCCCTAACATTTTATTTTTTCCCCCCCTTCTTTTTTTAGGATCCTGCCATCAAGATACTGATTCTGACAGCCGACTTCCTTTTGCAAATTCAGGGAATCCTGTTATGGCCCTGGTAGGTGACTAAGAATTCTATGTTTGCCACGATACCTGCGGAATGAAATTTTTGAACTTTCTGGCATTGGCATTGCTTGCTTCAGTTTTTGGTTTTGTGAACTTCGAAATCAATTATTCTCATAGCTATATCTAAAGAATGCATTTGGTTTAGATATGCCACTGTAAAATGCTTGATAGGAAATTTGGCAGTAGATTATTGGTTTGAGTTATAAAGGTTTTGCTCCAACAAAGACACTTATTAATTTAAAATAACACCTTGAGCCTTACAGTTAAAAACACTGTTTGTGATTGGCTGTAGAAATCAGATTAGGGTTTTTAACTGTGTAATGTCCTATGTATTCTTTAACCATTAGCTTCCTACCTCAACCCATGCTCTTTTTAAATTCTGTTGTCCTTGGCTTCTTCCCTTGAAATCATACACTTTTCTTTAAGGGTAGTTGGCATTCATTTCACACAACTCTTTAGAAGGCCATAATTTTGGATGTTTAATTGAATACCTTTTGCAATTATCTGTTGATATTAGCCCTTGAAATGGCTAGATCTATAGTCGTGAATACCATCTGTCTTCTTATAATTATGGGAGTGGCATATATTCCATCTCACTTTGTACCTCATTTTCATGAAATTCTCCTTTACTAACACTGGTGCCTAGTGTCCTTGTAGCCCTGATAAATTCTTCCTGCTTGTTAAAGTTTTCCTCTCCTTACCGTTGGATTTTGCCTTGCATCAATTCCATAGGAATATGTATAAAACTAGTCTTCTATTGATTCCATGCACAAATCTTTAGTCCCATCGCGTTATATTCTTTATAGTAAAAAATCCATTGACGTTTGTGTTGTGTAGGTGTTTTTTTTATATCATTCTTTTCTTACTTCTCGAGCCTTGAGAATTAGATCTTTTTCCCTTTTCTTTTCTTTTTGCTTTAGATTTTTATCCATCAAAGAAAAAACTAGAATCTGAATGCAAGAAAGGAGATGGACATTGAGAGAGACGAGATCTTCCCGCAATAAGAGGAAAAACAACTGAGACAAAGTTAAGGTGGTGAATGGTTGATTCGGAAGATATATGCAGAATATAACCTTTCTTGTTCCTACGAATTTCATTCAGTGGTGGTCATGTCATAAGCAGAAGTTGGGGGCTCTAAGCAGAGTGATAATATCATATTTTCATGCTAAAGTATGTGCTTTTTTCATACATATGCTTGCTTGCTTTAAACAGATGTAACTGGTGGGGAATTCTTTTCTAGGTTGCCTTTTTGTCCTCTGCTGTTGGACCAAGAGTTGCTGCGGCATGCGCCCATGCATCCTTGGCAGCATTATCCGAGGACAGTGGCTTATCTACTTCTGGAAGAATTTTACAGGTGGAAGGATCTGGACATGGTAATAGGTTAGTGTAATTCATGCTCAGATTCTTCAACATAACACTATTATTTTCCTTACCTTGTGCTACTTCGATTCTACGAAACTATTGGGATGTTTGTTTTATAAAAAATTGTAAGATTTTTAGGATTTTTGATAGAATTGTGAATATTTATGTAGATTAGAGTTTTATAAGTTTTTGTGTAAAAGTTGTGAAAAGTTTTAAAGATATTTAATTTTATTAAAGTTTGTAAAAAGGTGAAGAGAGAGATGATTTGATTTAATTGTTTAATAAATAAGTGTTGGAGTTTGGTGGAAAAGTATAGAGAGAGAAGATTTGTTAGAATTTTTTTTTTAAAAAGATATTGGAATTTGTGTAAAAAGTTGTTGAAATTGTGTAAAAGGTATTGGTGTTGTGTAGGAATTTTTGAGATTTTGGATGTTTTTTTGGCAAATTTTGTTGAATACATTGTATTCTAGAATACTTTTACAAACGAACATGCTCTATGTTTCTCTTCTTGGGATTCCTTCTCATGCGATTATCGGAGACTAGAAGTTTGATCTTTTGTTTGAGTTTTAGAAACTTTAGGGTGGGATTGTTAACTTCCTAAATTTATGCTTCAAAAGGGAGTTTCATCATTCTTCTATTTTGTGCACCTGTTATGCCCCCTGTCCTACTGGTGACAAACTTATGAGGTAGGGCAGAAGATTTTTATTACTCTGACTTTCAAGGAATCCTCTCAAGGCGTTTTCATTGTTATTGTTGCTTCTGCATCAACGTTAGCTTATGTATTCTGTACACTGAATAAATAATTTCTTTACACCTATGAAGGATGAATTCAGAGAGTGGGCATGGAAGAGAAGGTGGTCGTCATGGAGATATTTCAAATTCATTCAAGCAAAAAGGTTACCATACTCTGTTTTTCCTGTTTACAGTTCTTTCTTTTCTGTACTTTGTTTTCATTTTTCCGGTTAGAAACTTAAGTTGGTACTGAAAATTTCCTGTGGAATGAACTTCAGAAGAGAACTCAGGAGTGCATGGTTCATGGAGTCAAGATGAGGGACAGGTTCCATTATCTACAGAAAAAGTTAAAGCAGCTGCGAAAGCTGGCCTTGCTGCTGCTGCAACAAAGGCAAAACTATTTGCAGACCATGAAGAACGTGAAATTCAGAGGCTTTCTGCAAATATAATAAACCATCAGGTATGGATATTTCTAAATATTGTAGATTTGTAAACTTTGTCTTTCCTTTCTCCCCTACCATTCCTTTATTTTTTTTTCCTGTTTAAAGATATGTTAAGTGCACTTATCAAACAAAAAAAAAAGGAAAGATATGTTAAGTGCAGTAATTAATTGTTAGCTACTAGCTGTTACTTGTTAGTCGTTGACAGTTGAACCTCTTAGGAAAACTTCAAAGCAAGCCCAGGGGGAAGGGCTTTAAGTGTATTTGGCTTGTGTTGGCCGCATGCTTTTGTTCCAAATTGTTTTAAGCTTATTTCAGTCAACGCATCTTGCTTGAAAGATGTGTGTTGGAATTCTATACATGTTGCAGTTTGTCTATATCTGAGCTATGTTGGTGAAACATGTCAGGCATGAAAAAAGCTTCAATATACTAGTGTCTCTGCTACTTACCAGTATCAGGATAACTCTGTCATCTCTCGTGCATTGTTTGTAACTTCAGCTGGTCATTTATGGGGCCAAAAGAAGCTTGCACTCTACCAGAGGTGTCATGTTTCTCAATTCATTGGCTTGCTGGGTACCCCTTCATACATTCATTACTCAAAGTTTTGTGGAGGATTTAGCTGACCACAACTGGTCAGATTAATATTATTTTGAGTCATGAAGTATTTATGGCACATTTTAATGCTGTTTGACTGTCTCTACATGAATAATCTGAATGGAAACACCACTGTTATTTGTTGGCACTCGGGAGTTACCGTCAGCGTGAACTCCTTTACTATCTCTCCATAATGGGTTTATACGAGTTTTGGAAGTTTACAGCCGTCTTCCTTGTCAAGCTCTCTCTTTTATACCTGTTTGTAGGTGAAAATGCTGTTTGGGTGTACCCTATGAGATTACTTTCACCAGTAGTACAATATGCAGCAATAATGTTGCTATAAAAGCTGGATTTTTTATTCCTCTGTTGAAAGTAAATTTAAAAGTTCCTGTCCCCGCTCTTCTGTTATGAAATTTATTTGACAGTTGAAAAGATTAGAGCTGAAGCTGAAGCAGTTTGCTGAAGTGGAGACTTTTTTGATGAAAGAATGCGAACAAGTGGAGAGGACAAGGCAGAGACTTTCTTCTGAGCGGACCCGTATGATATCAGCTCGATTTGGACCTACTGCGATCACTTCACCCACGAGTGTACCAGGTGCTGGTCCTTGTACCACAATAACACCACCAACAATAGGCCACAAATTATGTCAGCTTCACCCTCCAGCCAAGCATCCAGGATATCACAGGCAACAACCAACCAGTCCATCCGCACAGGCCTTTCATGCCACGGCAGCAAATGTTTGGGTTGGGGCCAAGGCTGCCGATGTCTGCAATACAGCAGCCCTCGTCTACTTCAAATGTCATGTTCAGTAGCTCAGGCAATGCACAGCCTACTCTTAATCATCCGATGCTGCGACCTGTATCTGGTACGAACACTGGTTTAGGTTGAAAAAGAGAACTTGATATGAGTTCTTTTAGGATTCAATTCCTTTCGGTGATTCATTTCTCCATTTCAAACGAAGAGGGAAAATGATTATAGACGTTAGCCATAAATTTTTATTTGCCTCGCATTTTTCTTTTCCTGATCTACATAGAAGTACAGGGGCAGGGCTTGTAATTTTACCAAGTTGAAAAATAGAAGTAGATTTTTTAAAGCGAATTCTATGATGAAACTAGCATTCATTTTATATTCCACTTCTTTTTTGCTCGTTCTTCAAACCTTCCCATGCTTCCTTGTTCTGGCTCCTCCGGGCAATATAGAGATTGGATTCTCATAGGCTTCAAGTTCTTGTGGATTTCTTCCTTGTGCAATCTTATGAATCTAGTCCTCTAGCTGTACAATCAACCTTAACTAGCTTGAAGATCTGAGATTAATTGAAGACACTGAGCTATTACATGTCAAATTTACTTCCAAACACAGTCAAATGTCAGTTTCCTATTGTGATCGAAGTGAAGAAAAATAATTGGGGATCGTCAGAAACAGAAACACCTGAGAGTAATTCGGGCAAATAGTATAGAAAGGTGTAAAAGAACGCATATAAATTGTGTGTTGTCACTTTGATAACCCTTTCGTTCGAGTTGTCCTTTCTAAGAATTCCAAGCATATCAACTAAAATATCCATTTTGGTTCTTTGGTAAACTTAAAAGCCTCCAATATCGTGAAAATATGTTCATGCTAAGGTAGCTTGGATTGTTTGGAATATAAATTATAAGCTCCTATAGAGCGGATGGGTTAATGTGAAGGCATTATATAGAAAGCAAATTATGCAATGGTGATCATTAAGTGCAATTGGATTTGATGACCAATTTCCTTTTTTTTTTTTCAAGCGATTTTATAAGCAATTTCAAAAGAGTTTTAATACAAGCTTAATCTTTTTTTGTTTGTGTGGGTATATCTTAAATCGTATTAATGCTTTCTTTTGTTAAGGCAAAAGATCTCCCAAGCATGACATGATAAGAAATCTCTCTCTCTCTCTCTCTCTCTCTCTCTTATATTATATCAAACTCTTCCATAGATCTTTTCTTCTTTGCAAAATGTTCCTTTTCCCAGTACTTTCTCCTTTTCTCTCTTTGAAGAGCTTATCCAAGGGATAACTTTCACTCTTTCACTTCGTGGCTAAGAAAGTATGAAATCGAGGTTACATTGTGAGAGCGAATAGCTACTCGAAAAGTTGCTAATCATTATATATATAATATATATAAAGTTATTTAGCCTAATTGGTATTACACAGAAACTTACAACTTGAACACAACCATGCGAGCTGCATAGTATGACAACTTTAGTGGATGAGCTCGAAGTAAACTCTAATTGTACTCAACCGTACAACTTATTAGCTACTAGCAGTATACTAAGGAACCCATATATAGCTCCTTCTGAAAAGATAGGCTGGAGGTCTCTTGGTGAACAATTCTATGCTGAAATCCTTTATTCTGGTAAAGGGATATCAGCCAAATCCTCTCTATAAGGGATTTGGTCCAAATTGGCAGATCCATCAAGACAACTTAGCCCGTTTTCCATCTTGTTTTGGGATACTGGGTCATTTTTTATGGGTTGAACGAATGTTACCGCTATGTCTTTTCGAAAGGTTAGGTAGATTACTACGAGGATGTAGATTGCCATTATGGGGAACACTAAGATACCCACGAACACATTTGCAACCTTGGGTAAGTTGTTGTTAATCAGCCAATGTATGAAACTCGTGCTTAGGTAGTAAATGTTGATGCCGACGATTCCTAGGCCCAGGATCCATGATATCACAATAATCTGCAGTTATAATTGTTTAGATGCTCAGTAGTGGAGCCGAACAAGACAGAGAAGACAACCAACAACTGCTGAACATATGTTGATTGAAAGAGAAGGAAAAGTTAGACCAATATCACAAATCAGCGAGCCCAACCTAACCCATGGTTAATTGAACTACCTTTCCTCACTAGAAATGGCTTAGAAAAGAGAAAATATAAGGAAAACAATAAAGAAAACAACTCACATAGATTGAATTCTTGTGAGGTCCCATCTTGGTGGTACTGCTACTGAATTTAAGAAGAGGGATCAGAGCAAATGGAAGCTCAAACGAAAGTATCATCTGCATGCAAGATAGTTTATGTTATTGTAGAAATGTACTACAATAATCTTTCAGTTTGGTCATTTGAAAGTAGAAATATATAGTTTGGGAGTTACAAACTGATGCGATGATAATGAGTCGGCCTGCTCCTGAAGATCCACCGATAATTGAAACTATAAGACTAGGTGTAATGGCAATGCACCTAGTCATCAGGTTCCTAATCCATTTCTTCATCTTAAGGTCTAAGAAACCCTAAAAAAATCACACCATCCTTAAATCAGTTCAGCTATAAGTCAGGTATACTTCAAATATACTAGAGTACTACTATATATATATATATATATCTGATATTTGACATATATCAACATCATATAATATATGATATGTATATTTTTAAGACCTCCATGATGAATTGTCCTGCATAAGTGCCTGTGATGGTGGAGCTTTGCCCTGAGGCTAGTAATGCAATAGCATAAACGGTTGAGCTTGACCGACCTAGCACATTCTATATGTACATGAAACGATAAAGAAAGTTACATGTTAGAGTGCTGTTTATAATATATGATTCAATTGAATTTAATTAAACAACTCGCTAATGATTTTTAACCTTGAGAAGGAATGAGGCTGAGTTAAGGTTAATATCATTGCATCTATCTGCATTCTCAGGTGAGATGTTATTGGCTTTGCAAACAGTGCCAGATACAGAAACAACTGAAAGATTGATCAGAAATGCAATAAGCAATGCAAATCCGCTCTCTATCAAGTAGTATCGGCATGCGTCCTGTAATATTACACGATGAGGCAAATTAATATATATATATATATATATATAGATAGTATTGTACAAGCCATTAGATATATATATATAGATCAATTTAATTTTGTTTCAAAATTAAGCTAGTTAAAATCAATCAACAAATTAAGGGAATTCAATTATTTGACAAAACTTTCATACTTTATGTTGTACGTACATATGAGAGGTCCAATTCCAAATTCACCCTCAACGGATGAGATCCAGTATGAGTTAGAGAAATTAAACGCAAGGTTTGAACACATAAACAATCATATTTAAACTAATGTCGTAAATTAACACAAAACTTGTTTAAAGAACCTAAGCTGATATGAATATAAAATGTGCAACCATTTTTCTACTCAATACACACGCGTACATGCGTATTAAAATCCTCCAATTACTTAATTATCGTCTAAATATCTTCTCCCGTACTTAATATCAATGAAGGGAGCATTTATAAATCTTTCACTTTTTTAAGGGAATATATATATATATATATGCACGAAAGCTGACTTACATTGATGCCACGGACAGAAGTGGGTATTTTTCTGGATAGCACAAGAGCCGAGTGGAGGAAAAGATTGTGCCTAATGATCATAAAGAAATGGACCAAATTAATAAAATCCAGTATATACGCAAAAATAATATATATATATATAGAGTTATATGTTGTACTGGATTAATGAACATGTATATATATATGGATTATCAGAATCAGTTTCCATACTGTGGCCAGAGGAACTGGTATTAGAAGTCTGAAGGTCATCTATCTCTAGGTCACTACCACTAGAATTTTTTAATTCTAAAATAGTATATAACTTAGTCTTTTCACTATCAGGCATGTCTAGGAAATTAATCTTATCTTTAACATGACATTCTGAGCTATAATGATCTAATTTTTTACATTTGTAGCATCTAATTTTACTTTTATCTTTATTTTATATATATAGATACACAAATTAATTACACATTAGTTATGCAACAATGAGTACTATATTATATATATTTGTAGTTCAGGCGCAGTATCTGATAAATATACAACATATATAAGAGGGATCGTACGGCATGATAAGGGCACCCAAGAGGGCGATGGCATCGCCGGTGGCTCCTTGGCCTTTGAGCTTGGGTATGAACATTCCCTTTAACACCTCATCAGCTGGAGGCTTTACGTAACTCATTTCCCCAAAAAAACATGCAGCCATCACGAAGACCAGCACTGCTATCAGCATTTCCAGCTTCCTAACCTGGTCACTCACAAGATTTTAGAAAGAAAATAACTAGAACATAAATAAATTAATTAAGAAGAAAGAAGAGAAAATTTAGCTCTTTGATCATCTCCAAGCTGGAGTAATTTGAAGTTTATATAGTTTGAAAATATTTTATAAAATATACACCTTTTCATTTAACACAAATCTAATTATGGTTGGATCACTAATTTGTTCCTCTTATAAATCACGATAAAAAAACAAATAAATTATATCTAACAACAAATTCCCTAATAATTAAACAACAAGGCTTTATTTTTCATCTGTAGAACTGAAGCATAATGATTGAACTTGGTTTGACTTTGTGAAAAGAACTCTTGCTTATAAAAGTGTAGCATTCAAGAGAAAAGTGTAGTATAGAGGCAAAGTATATATTATCTTTTGCTAGAACTCAAAATTTTGAGTATGATTAAAAAAAATTAGAAAATAATTTCTCTCTCCCTATCAAATAATTATTTTTTATTATAATATTCATTTGAATATTCTCTCTTTTCACTTTTTTATCAATTCTTATAAATTATTTTCATTTTTTCATCAACTCTCGTACTCAAAATTTTAACAATCAAACACACGTAGCATTCTAAGAGAAGAGTGTAGCATATAGAGGCAAATTACCTTTGCTGACAAAATGTTTATTCACACATATGTCAGGAAGGGAGAGGAAAGGACATAAAGGAGTTGAAAAAAGTTTGTAGTAAGTGGGAAAAGGGCATGAATTAGAAGGCCTCGTGCGAAGAAAAATCAAAAGCATATTCAATGATTTTTCAACCTCTAAGCATAAGTCAGTGACTAAACATCCAAATAGACCCTTGGAAGAAAGAAGATTATGGATTTCTTAGGGTTTATTAATTTAAAGAAAGTCAACTTTATACGTACGGACCCGAAAGAAGTGAAGCATTTGGTTAGATAAATGCATAAAGGAAAAACAGAAAGAAAGGAACGAGAAGGGTTAGCCTAGCTCACTAGTGGAGTAGTTTAAAAGACCAGCTCATGATGCAGCCATCATGAATATATATCTGCATTAAAATATCTAAAAATAAGAAGCCAAATCCAGCAAATCCTTCCCAGACCCCAACTGTTCCCATCATGTGGGTGATATCGACATGCATATACGCACATATATGATGCGGCCTATTTATTATTATTGTTTATCCATAAAATTAATGGGATATACAAGTATCCCCTCTTACTTGCAGACTACATGACAAAACGCGCGAACCTATATTGCAGAGAAAGTTCGTACGTAGCTAGCTGGTCAGCAAACACATGAAATTCATAATTTCTCAAGTAGTTAATGGATCAACAAAATATTCTGCGCGGAACTAATTGTTTCTGTTAATAGGTGTAATTTCTTGATCACTAATAAATTACATACCCCATATCTCTGCAGGCCAAGAAGCAGTAGAGTGCTTAAGCCCGTGATAAGAACTCCGGTCCATACTGGGATGTGGAACAATATATTCAGAGCAAAGGCCGTCCCGATCACTGCCAGAAAATAAAAATAAAATCTGTAAAGGTCAAAGAGATAATCTATGACATGCTTTTTTCTTGTTTATTTATATTCCGCTTTCATTTTCAGAATGCAAAAGTTGGGGACTTTGTGAAAACCGTTTGACATTTTCGTAAAAACCAATAGGGGCTTTTTTGTCCATTTTATTGCTTCTAGAAGGGATGTAGAAAGAGCTTGCTGATATGTTATTGTGAGGTTTACATATGGCTTCATTAAGGGTGTTCTTGTCATTTCCCTTGGTTCTAGAAGAAATTGGAAGGAGCTGGATTTTGTTGTAAGGGGTTTACGCGTGAAATGAACAGCTTGCACAACTGAATGGGTCCTTCGCTTATAACGTCGAGATCTGGCCATTTCACACTTGCCCTTCGTTTCGTTATTTCAAGAACGTTTTCTCTAAGAAGTGCGCTGATCGTCTTTGCTCCTTGGTTCTTGTAGAACGTTTGAGTTTGCTGTAATAATGATAGCAGATCTGATATGAGGGCGTTATTATTTTGTTGATCACCGATACACGTTCCAGCATTGGCCATTGATTGCACAAGGTTTGTGCGTAGAGATCAAGAGTTGTTCGGAATCAAGGTTTCCAAGTAGATGTAGAGGTTCTATGTTAGTAAGATTTAGAGTGGGTTGATAGGCTAGGTTAGTTATTTTAATAGATCACTTTGTAAATCGGTTGAAAAGTAGTGGATTCGAACGGCCTACGGGCCCAGAGAGTTTTTCTCCTTAAGAACATTCGTTAGGGAGTTTTCTCTTTGTAATCATTCTCGGTGTTTCGATTGGGTGATTATATTTATTGTTCTTGATTAGTTTAACTTGTTATCTTTCTAACAAATCTTGTTCTTTGTGATTTAGAGTTTGAATCGTTTTGATCTGAGGCTTTTGTGCAAAGAACGTTCAAGATTTGTTGTTTGGTAAGTTGCTGATAAGAACTTGGTATTTGGTGAGTTGATTAACTAATTATTAATCTATTTAATTACTGAATCTATAATTTCGTTACATGCAGTCAGTTCGGAGTCTTTTACAGTGAGTTCGGATTTCTCTGTTTTTACATATTCTTAGTTACGTGGTTTTTTTATTAATATATTCTTGTTTGAATATTATTTGGTCTTTGCATATTTGAAAGCATTATATTTGGGTGGTTATTTCAGAGAATAGGTTTTAAGTTTTAAAAGAAAAAGTTAATTGATAATTTTTTTAAATATATATATTCACCCTCCCTCTAAGTATTTTCCGCATAGTTGGATCTAAATTAGGTTGTTTTAACTTTTTTCAGAAGAAATCACAGAAATCAGAATGATCAAAGCCGGAGCACACACGGCAAGGATGCATTTTTTTTTTCTTTTGTTATCTTTTTTGTCCTGTTTCCGGTTTCTTTTTACATCTTGAAAAAGAACAAGATGGAGAAACAAAATATCGAACAATAAAATAAGGTAGAATGTATGACCTTCGGGTATATCGGCAGCTATGACAGCAATCTCTGCCAGCAGCCACAGACAATACTTCACATATTTTGGGTACTCGGCCTTACATAATTCTGAAAGGTGTTTGCCTGGGGATAGATAATCAATCATAATCTCAATCAGCTATTTAACTGTAGAAAAACTCGTGAAAGAGAGAATATTCACTTTCATATTCTTTTTGGAAAAGCATTTGACTGCTTTGCAGCTTACCTGTACTTACACCAAGATTTGCAGCCAGCGATTGGATTATGAGTGCAAAGATCATTCCAATGAGTACCACCCAGATTAGCTGAAAAATACCAAATATATAGCATACGACCATGATGATACTTTGTAAACGAAATTTCACAGATTCGTAATAAGAAAAGGAACGTAAAGATTATGTGCTGTCAAATAATTATTAGCGGCTTTCTTGCATGTTTTCCTTTCTTTTTGTTGTATTTATTGGCATAAAATTTTGTTTTCCGAGGAACTTGGTCCTTTTTTATGTTTAATTTACCTGATATCCGTGATTTGCTCCTGCTTGCAGATCAGTTTCCACTGAAATATATATGAGACCATAAAAAATGATATTAATTTGTCATTTCATACATCCAGAACAGAAAGAGAGAGGGAGGGAGGCAGAGAGAGACTCACAATTGCCCGGGTCAAGGTAAGCTAAAGAGATTAGGAATCCAGGGCCTACATGTGAGAGAAACTTTCTCCATCCAGGTTTCTGCAACCTCAAAAGAATTAGCAAAGTACATAGATCATACTCAAATGTTGACCACATTGAAATTAAGACAGGAAAGCTAGACAGAATGAAGACATCATTTAAGCTCGGCAGGCCGCATCATGTATTAATTAATGGTGAAAAAGGCGGGAATCGTGAGCTTTCTGACGAAGAAATATGAGAGGGACCTGATGATTAGGATCTTTATCATGATCGAACTGTTTGACGTCGTTGCTAATGATATCGGTGGAGGGTGTGATCTCTATCTCCACGTTAGTGGCTGCTATGCGGTTGCTACCCCCACCCCATAGTGATGGAACTATTTCACAGCTTTCTTTCTGCTGTTGTTGCTGCGGGCTTCCCATTTTGTCCCTCTCTGTCTTTTTCTCTCTCTAGCTCTCTCTCTCTACCTCGCTCTCTGTGGCAACTTCAATTGACTCCGGTAATGGAACTGTCAAAGGGAACTCTTGTATTTATAATGGATTGCACGAACAGGCGCCACGTACGCTTCACGCAGTGGTTTCTGAGACCGGGGGTTCATGGGCCCTTAATTAACTCCTTTAAAATTGATTTTGTACCGTCATAAATCCATTAAATTGTTTAGAGAATTGTAATTTTTTTTTTCTGCATTCCGTCATATTAATTACCAGAAACGTACTTCAACGATGAGATCATTCATAAGGTTAAACTCTTTTAAAAAAATTAACATAAATTTTTGTTTTCTCGAGAGGAAAATTTTCAACATTTGGTTCCAAAATTTCAGATGAGCTTTATACTCACGCTAAAAATTATATTTATGACTAAACAACATAAAAAGAATATAACCTGAGTTTATTGAATCAACATATATACCATACAAGGAAAACATATATATTATATATTCTATCTCATATATATATATATATATATGTCCCTGACCACACTGTCGGCTTCATGAAAGGCTATTAGTTCAACGGACCCTTTGAACCCTAGGGCTTGTTTGGAAAAGGGTTGTGGTTTTGGTTTTGGGTTCAACTTTCAAATTTCAAATTTTAATATTTTAAATATTGTTTAGTTGTAAGGATTTGTTTGGTTGTTTAAGATTTGGAATGATTTATATTTTAATTAAATTAAATAATATTAATTTATAGTTATTATGATATTCAAAAAATAAAAAATAAAAAATGATTTTAAAAAATCAGAAAATATATATAATTCAAAAAATAAGTAGAAAATAATTTCATATATATAAAAAATTATAAAATAGATAAAATATGAAACTAATAAAAAAATATCCACAAAAATTAAAAGATAGATAAAAATCGTGTAAAATTTATAAAATAAATAAAAATTGACAAATATAATAAAAAAACTATAAATTTGATTATTAAAAAAAAAAAAAAACAGTTATGGCATTGTTTGGTCTCACAGTAGGTATTTGCACTAGTTACATATTCATATAAGTGTGTTTATGATAATAAGGTCATATTATGTAATTGAAATCATTATAACCGTGATAAAATTGTATCCTATCTCTAGACTTAGATAAAATATCTCTAGCCTCTTCGTCAACAACCCATAAAAGCATATTTTCCTGTTTTTGGTTTTTAATTCTTTCTTTTGGGTGATATACTCTACAAATGAAATTAGGAAATATTAATGAATTGTTGACGTCATAAATGCCACATAAATGATTTTATTTGGTGAGATACTCAACCAGAAGGACAATTGTATATATCTTCTTCTTTTCTTTCTTTCTTTTTTCTTTTTCATTTTGTGCAAATAATATATTGACAATTTTTAGAGAAAATAGAGATGTATGCTAAAGAAAAAGGATAAAGCAAGAAAATATTAACATTCTTGGTAAAAAAAGGAAAAGAAAAATTAACAGCATGTTACGAAAATTCCAAGAAAACAAATAAGGTAATGTTAAGGTAATGTAAAATTTATTTTTTTATAAAACTTGCACATTTTTATCTTGGGTATTTTAATTTTTATGGATATTTTTTTATTAGTTTCATATTTTATCTATTTTTATAATTTTTGATATTTATGAAATCATTTTCTACTTATTTTTTGAATTATATATTTTCTTATTTTTTAAAATCATTTTTTTTTTTTTTTGAATATTATAGTAACTGTAAATTAATATTATTTAAATTAATTAACATATATAAATCATTCCAAATCTTAAACCAAACAAATCCTTACAACTAAACAATATTTAAATCTTAAAATTTGAAATTTGAAAGTTAAACCCAAAACCAAAACCAAAACCACAACCACAACCCATTTCCAAACAAAGCACGCGTCACTTTCTTCACTCATCAAGACATATACTAAGAAATATAAATAAAAGAATGAATATTCAATTTAGAATGATGTGTTTTTTTTTTGAGTAACTGGTAAGTATATTTCGTCACTTTCTTCACTCAACAGGACATATACTAAGAAAAAAAAAAAAATGAATATTCTATTTAGAATGATGTGTTTTTTTTTTTTTGATAACTGGTAAGTATATTGATTCGCAAAGAATTGTATAAAGATGGGCCTCATGACCCAAATAATAAAAGAAACCTAAAGTCTCACAAAAATGAGACTTAGAACTAGAACAAAATTAGGCATCACAAAGAGGAGTAACTCCCCCTCAATGGGGTATATTTCAACCAAAAGAAACCTATACCCTCAATGGGGTGTATTTAAAAAAAAAAAAAACCTATGCCCTCCATTGGTATGCCTCTCTCTCAAAGGGGTGTAAATAAACCAAAAACCTACCCCCACTGAGTGGGTGAATCTCAAAAGCAAGTAGCAAGACAATCAAAAAGAGGCAAGAGACCAAGCAGGCCAAACAACATCAAAGAATAGTTCTTATAGGAGAAAAGATGCTGTCAGGTAACCTCCATTTCTTTGCTAACTCCAAGTTCCTTCCAGTCCTTTGAACTTGTTTGAGAATGCTCATTCTAGCCACCACATCATCATAATATCTATCAAAACATGAATAACTCTTCTTACTAACATGTGTCTGCTCAAGTTAAGGAGAAAAGTCACTATGAGCCATTGAACTACCAAGACAATTTCAAACAGGACCCCAAACTACTACCAATCTTGAAATATGAAGCCCTCAAACTTTCACAATCAATCAAATTGAACACTTTGTCCAGATTTACCGTCCAAACTTACTGAACGTCACGACACCACACGTGACATTTTTTTGGGCATTGTCCCAACTGTCTCAATACTCTCTTTCCATGATCATACATGGGTGGGTCGTGCCATGTGAAAAAGTTACAGGATCCTCCAGCCTATATGACAAGCATTCAGTATTCTTATTGTTAATCACAGTAACTAATAAAATTGTCTAAGGGAATGATTTTAGAGAAAAAGCATGTCTTTAATGAAAATATGCATTAATCGAAATGGGCAACACTAAAACACACAACTTCACACAAGAAGAAACATCTTAGCTAACAGATATGCATCTTCTAAGCTGAAATCGAAAACCTAACACCTAAGTATTTGTAAAACAACAAGAGAGAGACAGAGAGGGAAGAAGACGAACACCAAAAATGTGCGTGTGACCAGGGTTCCGTTAGTTTGGATGGTAAATCTAGATAGAGGGCTCAATTTGATTGACTGTGGAAGTTTTTTGAGTAACTGGTAAGTGTATTGATTCCCAAGAACTATGCAAAAGCAGGCCAAGCCCAGGTAACAACAGGAAAAAAACCTATACCCTCACATGAGGGTTAACTTAATAGTAAAAAAGAAAAAACGTCAGAGCATAAAAATATTCTCAGAAAAACGCCATCTCCTAGCAAGCTGTACATTTGCCCCTATTTTCTTCATGCTCTTAAGGTTGTTAGTCCTATCCACAACTGCTGAATAAATATCATAGAAGATGTGGATTAACCTTCTAGAGCGTCCAGTGAAGACTATGCTATTGCGTTCCTTCCATAAATTGTGTTCCCTCCACTTTGAATCATATTAAGAGAACTCTTCGAAATTTTTTATGGAGGGGTAGTGAGCTCAAGAGTGGAGGAGCCAAGGTATCTTGGAAAGACATATGCGTGCATCAGCAGTGTGGGGGATTAGGAATACCAAATTTGATTGTTTGGGATCAAGGCTGCAATTTGAAACATCTGTGGCATATACTTACTGATTCACTGTGGAAGTTAGGGGGTAATATGTCAAGATTGGTAGTTTGGGTTCAGTTTGAAATTTGTGTTGTTGTTCGAGAGTTTAAAGTGACTTTATCTCTAAATTTTTCTCTTGTCTGCTAATTGGTTAGCTGATCCAAAGGAATTTTGGCAAACTTGGGTAATTGTTGCGTTTGCGTTTGCAGTACTCCAAACGATGGATATCTTCATAACCATGAAAATAATGATGCCGTACGTTTGACCTTCATTTTGTTATAGGAAATACCATATAAAAATTAGACAGAATACGTACATAGAGAGAGAGAGAGTGACGTTCAAGGTGGATTAGCCTTAGATATCTACATCCACACGAAGAATAATTAATATTAGAATGACTTGTGAATAAGCTTATTATTATACGTTCGAAGGAGACATTAATAATCTATAGGCGTGCTATAACAAAACGGAACAAGTTGGAATATTGATGAGGCAATGTACTGGAAAACAACTTGTCGTGCTTTTGCAGCCTGGGCTGCCTCTAGGGCCGGCTGCTTGGATTTTAGCCACGCATCAGGCTCATTTTCTTTTGACTTTTAGAAAAATACAGTACACTTTTTATTGAGCTCCAAATAGAAACCATTCAATCGTGAGTCGAATTGTCACTTGAAGACATGCATTTGGAACCTTATATCAGATGACATGAGTTTCATGCATCTAAGTACTGCACCAATTAACGTGGCATTCTAGTCTGCAAGCTGTGCATGTAAAGCATATAGCAACATAAACTAACTTCTGAGTTAGTGTTCTCATACCACACGCCTTTCACTTTATTTGTCTAAAATAGAAAGCATGCAATGCAAGTCATGCCGCAAGATATAGCAACATAAACTAGCTTCTGAGTTAGTGTTCTCATACGTCACGCCTTTCACTTTATTTGTCTAAAATAGAAAGCATGCAATGCAAGTCATGCCTCTCTGATCTCTCTCTCTCTCTTTTTCATCTCGCTGATGATTTAATTACTTTATATGTCAGGTAGGATAAGCGACGTACGACTTTAATTAGCTCGAGTACCCAACCACCAAAACCATTTTCTTCATCTCTTCTTGTGTATATTCTATCTGTCCTATGTGAGCAATAATTTTATCTAATCCCAACGTCTTGAATAGTGCAAAGTATTGTGCGACCTCATTTAAATTTTCAAATTTCAACTGCTTACAGCGTACTCAGTTAATTGGTAATCAATTAATTACTAGCTATAACCACTATATATCATATAATTTGCAGTAAAAGCCAGGTGAACAAAATTATGGAGCTGCAGTACCTATATATATATATTGCTAATTACTAGATCCGGCCTTAATCTTCGACGAGGCCATTCTTAAAAGGGAAATCACTTCTGAGTACGAATGTCGTCATTCTTAACTAGAAAAAAATAAACTCTTGGCGCAATAACTTAAAAGTAGGCGTCTAGTATAAGCTCCATGTTTATAGGATCGACATTCCGATTTTCACGGATTGTATTGTACAAAACCCATGAACTAATATTATACAGTGGTTGTTTTCAAAGATGCTACAAATTAATTAAGATATATTCTAGAGAGATCCTTATATTCAAAGTGAATAAGTGATGATCAACTCAGTACTATAACGTAGTGATCTCAATACGAATTGGTTTAACACTTGTGAATTTAACAGAAATGTCGACACCCTCTTCTTGTGTTCCCATAAAGAATATTAAGATTGGCAGTAAGTATGGTTTTCAGGTTAAAAAAAGAAGCAGATAACTTATGTTATGCTAATTAAGATATTGCTTCATTTTATATATCATCTAATTGAAATATTGTGTTGCTCATCTGGTCTAATTCCCAAGTGAAATCGGATATTTAATGTCTAGAGAAAAGGACAAAAATCAGATGTTTCTTCTATATCTGTTGACATGATATAAGATATTCTAGTTAATTTAATTAGAGTCCAAACTTAATTAACAAACGAGACATGGTTATTATGAATATATAAAATTTTAAAAAAAGGCTAAGAAACAGCACTGCTGTTGTACTACGTACGTCATTGTCCAGTACTGCTGTTGGATTAATTTTATCTTACAATGATACAAGATATTCTAATTATATAATGTCCTAACCAAACATCTAATTAAACAACAGTAGAATGTGTACATATCGTACGTCTAATTAAACCTAATACACTGACAACAAACAAGAATGAATATTTTAATGGGTGCATGCCTTGAAACATACTAGTAAAAGACATGCATCATATTACAAGTAGAGCCAATAGAATGACCCCCTGCAGCTTAGTCTTCCCTCATACATGAACCTAATTATGACAATCGCTTTCACGAGTTTTCGTATACAGAGTCAGGATCATATGGCTAGAAACTCTAAAAGCCACTTTGTTTTCTATAGCCAATTGACAAATAAATTATAATCTACATGATCCCCGTTTATTTGGACGTCTCTTTGATCAGCATTGTAAAGAAGACGCCACAAATATCAGAGAATTGGTCATCAAAAAACCTCCATGCACGCATCATATATATATATATATATATATAACCTTCCACAACCTTACCATATATCATTCAACACACACACACACACACACACACATATATATCTATGTCATTTCTTAGTTGTACAACACTCACATTCTGTATATAGATATAATTGCACAATTTTATTTCCTTACATTATTGACAATACCGAATATGGGATATGATTTCCTTCCATTGTAATATAAATCTACAATGTAACGTTACCTTTGTACTTGAATACGAATAGAATTTTCTCATCAATTGCTTCCCAATTACAAGCTTAACATGGTATCAGAGCCATAGCATCCAATGTCCACACCGTATTCAACCTCCCATCCGGAGGGCCCTTCTTCACAATCCAATTCTACAAATCTCAACTCTCCATATCATCTTCCTTCTTCGATTATCCCAGGGCAATTCTAGTCTCCACCCTCTCACAGGTGACAATTATCTCAAATGCCGATGTGCCATGAAAATCGCCCTCAACGCCAAGAACAAACTTGGTTTTGTTGATGACTCACTTACCAAACCTACCACTTCTTCTGCCATTCAACTGTGGGAGCGCTGCAACGACATGGTTTTGTCCTGGATTCTTAATTCCATTTATAAAACCATCGTCGACAGTCTCATTTACCATGACAGTCCAAGGGCTGTGTGGCTTGACATTCAAGACCGCTTCTCCTAATCTAACAACCCTTGCATCTTTCACCTCAAACGTGCCATTGCCAATCTTACACAAGACACCCAATCACTTACCTCATACTTTATAGCTCTGAAATCCAATTGGGAAGAACTCTCTACTCTTCAATCAATTCCCGCTTACACTTGCGGTGCTCTCAAAGAATCTTAGATCCACCATGACATAGAGGTCTTCCAATTTCTCACGGGGCTCCATGAATCTTATGCCCCCATTCGCAGCCAGATCTTGGTGATGGATCCTCTTCCAAATCTAGCCAAAGTGTATTCAATCTTACATCAGGAAGAAACCCAATGCCATCTCCATATCTCACACCCACATCTCCAAATCTCCACCTCTTAGCCGGATGTCTCTGCCATGGCCACCAATTGCAGCCTCAACAGGCCACCTGAAACACGTGGGAGAGGGAGAGGCCGACTTAAAAAAATGCTCCCACTGCCACCGAGATGGGCACTGGAAGGAGCAGTGTTATCACATCATTGGGTTTCCTCCCAATCACCGGCCTCCCACTCGCCTACTGTCCGGCCACAGAGATGCCCGCCTAGCTGCTGCCGCTAACACTTCTCACTCTGCAGGTCTCTCAGCTCCAGCAAGTCCTTTGGTTTCACACAATACAGGGGTTCCTGCTGGTCTTTCGGCTGACCAAGTTCAGCCAACTAATGGATTTTCCTCCAAGTCAAACTTCAATCAATTTCGCTAGTAACATCTCCTGTAACTCTGTCTCTTGTTATAATTTTGAGTGGGTAATCGACTCTGGCGCCTTTGATCATATGGTCTCTAATGCATCTCATATCACTAACCTGCAATCTCTTCATCGCCCTTGTTCTATTAATTTGCCCAATGGTGATACTGTTTCTATTACTCATTCTGGCACTGTTACTGTATCCCCACAATTATCTTTACAAAATGTTCTCTTTGTTCCTGATTTTAAATTCAATTTGAAAAACCTAATTTAGACCCAACTTACGCGGAATATACCTAGAAGGGGGGGGGGGGGTGAATAGGTATCTTTTGAAAAATTATCAATTAACTATTTCTTTTAAAACTTAAAGCCTATTCTTTGAATAAACAAATCAATAAGACTGTTTTACAATATGTCAATATACTAAAATGACCAGCAAAACAATAAGATATAAATCAACACAAAACAGAAAACACAATCTGTAAAACAAGGGAGTTAGAAAAAACTGCAAGTAACTCTCAAGAAACTTCAACTCGTAGAAATAGTAATTTCCAGATTCACAAAGACAATTGAAACGTAATCAATTGAACAATCTTACAATAACCAGAATCTTAATTCGTAACTTACCAACTAGATCTGTGAATGAAGGTTTGTCAAGGCTTAAGAAAATAACCTCACAACTCAAAGAACAAACTTGGTTAGTAAAGAATAAACAAAACAAATTAAGAATAATAATAGACATGTAACACCGAGAATGGTTACGAAGAGAAACTCCCTAAGGAACGTCCTCAAGGAGAAAAACTCTTGGGCCAGTAGGCCGTTCGAATCCACTAGTTTCCAATTGATTACAAGGTGATCTATTAAAGTGACTAACCTAGCCTATCAAAAACACTTTGAATCAAACCCGATTTACCGTAAATCGAATCTCAAATGGATGTAGAAACTCTAAGTCCAAACGGAAACCTCGATCTTGAACAACTCTTAATCTTCCGCACAAACCTTGTACAATCAATGGCCATGGCTGAAACCTTCAGCCAACAATATTCAGAACCTCTGAATCTTCAACTTCGTAGAAGCAATATGGGAAACACGGTGATCGAATCTATACTCTCGTAAGGTACTCCATCTTTATCAAAGGGGGCCTTTACGAAAATTAGCAACTAGACATCAAGAAGTAGATCAAACAGTCGAACGAAATCTTGGAGCCACTCAATCTTGGAGCTATTTTTCTTTTAGAGGGAGAAAGACGAAGTATATGGAAAATGGTCAGATCTGCGTGTATATCCACCGGCGCCCATTCTGTTTTTTCGTTCTTTTATTTCACGCGTTCAACCACTCAACAGACTCCATCCCCTTCTCTTTCTTCTAGATACACGGAAAAAGGCTAGAATACCCTTTTAAAGAAGCCACACGTTAACCTCAAGATACAGGTCAGCAAGCACTTTCTAATTCCCTTCTAGAAACAACACAAATGATAGAAAGGCCCGTATTTCTTTTTCACGAGACATGGCACACGGTTTTCACACAATTTATTATCTATTTGTAAACTCACCTCTTCTATTAATTGTGTCGCTATTTTTTTCCTAACTTTTGTGTTTTTCAGACCTTGTCACGAAGAAGCTTATTGGAATTGGTGAAGTTCGAGATGGACTTTACTATTGCAACCCTTCTTCCCCATCGGTCCTTCACACTTCTCGTGCTCACTCCTCTCATTTATGGCACGCGCAATTAGGTCACCCTTCTTCGTCATGCCTCCCCCTTGTTTTAAATATTTCCCGTGATACGTTTCATTGCGATGTTTGTGCTAGAGCTAAACATACTCGGCTCCCTTTTTCATTAAATTTGAATTATAGCATGTCTTGTTTTAATCGTATTTATTGTGATATTTGGAGTGGATATTCTACTCCATCGCTCTTGGGTGCTCACTATTTTTTGACTATTGTTGACGATTATTCTCGTACTACTTGGGTATATTTGATGCATTTTAAATCTAATACGTATTATGTCTCACACAATTTTTTTCTCTTCTAAAAAATCAATTTGACATGACTATTAACATTATTCGCACAGATAATGGTTAAGAATTTCTTTCTCACCAAGTACAACATTTTTTCAATACTCACGCATTTTTCATAAAAAAAACCTGTGTCAAAACATCCCAACAAAATGGTGTTGCTGAACGTAAACATCAGTACCTTCTTAATGTCGCCAGATGTCTCCCTTTCTATGCCAATCTTCCTCTTATTTTTTGGGGTTAGTGCATTCTAACTGCCACCTATCGTATTAATCGCACGCCCTCCACTAGTCTTGCCCATAAATCCCCTTACGAACTTCTTTTTAATAAACCTCTTCTTATAGTCACTTGCGCATTTTTGGTTGCTTATGTTATGCTCACACCCTCTCTTCTAGGGGTGGGCATCGAAAATTTCGGATTTGGAAATGCCCAACCCGAATCCAAAATTTTCGAATACCGAATTTTGATTCGGAGTTGTGAGGTCAGGTTCTTGACGCATGACCAGCGGCTTTATCAACCATAGTGACATAGCCACCATAGTGGTTTCGTTGAGACGCTAAAGTCCCTTCAACATACTCGCGTAGAAAGGACGAGTGTCAACACCAAAGTGCGGCTTCAAAGTGGACTTGTAGGGAAGGAAAATACCTTGTTCTTTCTTCTTCTTTTATTCTTTGACCAGAAAGTGAAAGAAAGGGAAAATTGAAAAGGGGGGGACACAGTTTTTGTGAAGGGGGGGGGGGGGCTGAAAGTGAGTGTGAATGACAAGGAGGTGGGTGAAGTGAAACATGAAAGTGAGGAGGGGGGTGTTTTGAAACGCGTGTTTAACTAAATGCTAGATTTCGGGTCGAGTCGGTTGACATCGGATTTATTTCCTGATATTTGACTCCGACCCAAATAACTGCTTTTATTATATGTACTATCCGAATCCGACCAGATCAGGTCAAGGCAGGTCGGATGAGAGTCGACGAGTCGGATCGGAGCTTTTCTGCACAGCCTTACTCTCTTCTCATTAAGATAAATTTTTCCTTCGTGCTCGCCGTTGCCTCTTCCTTGGTTACCCTTCCATCATAGTGCTTATCGTGTTTATGACCTTGCCACTCACCAACTCCATATTTCTCGTGATGTCACTTTTGAAGAAGCCCTTTTTCCTTATCATGATCTCGCCACTCATTCTTCTCTTAGTCCTGTTCTCTTGTTACCTATTCCTGACATCCCCTTTCCTTCTCATTCCTCCTCCATTCCTCCACCCCTTCCTGTCCCCCTACCTCTTTCCCGTCCCAAGTGCCACATTACTCGCCCTTCTCGTCTTTATGACTACCTCTGCCCCACTCTCCCTTCCTTTATCTCGGCTTCTCCTTCCTCTCCAGCTCCATCAGGTGCGGCTCATTGTCTCTCTTCTCATTTATCTTACCATCATTTTCACTTCTATCATTTAGCTTTTCGCTTCTCATTAGTTCATTATGATGATCTTACCTGTTACTCTACTACTGTTCATCATGCCCACTAGCGTAATGCCATGACTGTAGAGCTCAACGCTTTTGAAGCTAATCATACTTGGCTTTTCCAACCTCTTCCTCCTGGTAAGAAACCCATTGGTTGCAAATGGATTTTCATGACCAAAATTCAGGCCGATGGTTCTATTGAACATTATAAAGCTCGTTTAGTTGCCAAAGGCTACATTCAGGTAGAAGGCCTTGACTATCATGATACGTTTTCACCCGTTGCTAAACTTGTCACTGTTAAATGTGTCCTTGCAGTTATTGTTGCCAAGCATTGGACTCTTCATCAACTGGATGTCCACAACGCTTTCTTGCATGGAGACCTTGACGAAGAAGTTTACATGTCTCTCCCTCCCGGTTATGGTAGCAAGGGGGAGTCCCGTGTCTGTCGCCTCTAAAAATCTCTCTACGGCCTTAAGCAAGCCTGTTGCAATTGGCTTTCCAAGCTCTCCGCCGCTCTATTGGCTGCTAGTTTCCATCAGTCTCAGGCTGATCACTCTCTCTTTACTCGCACTTCCAATTCTTCTTTTACACTAATCTTAATTTATGTTGATAACATTCTTCTCGTAGGTAATAACCCCTCTCATATTCAACAACTCAAACCTTTTGTTTGGGAACGCTTCAAGATCAAGGATCTTGGACCCATTAAATATTTTCTTGGTCTTGAGGTCGCTCGCTCACCCTCTGGCATCTTTCTCAATCAATGCAAATATACCCTTGATATCTTCACTGACAGTGGTCAACTTGGCGCTTGTCCTGCTTCCACGCCCATGGAGCAAAACCTCAAGCTCACCGACATTAATGGTGCCCTCTTGCTTGACCCCAATATGTATTGCCAACCACATTATGATGCTGCTCTCCGTATCTTACGCTATCTTAAATCTACTATGGGCCAAGGTCTTTTTTACCCTACTCAGAATACATTGCAAGTCACTGCCTATACTGACTCCAACTGGGCCAGCTGTCCATCTACTCGACGTTCCACCATTGGTTTCTTCATTCAGCTTGGCTCTAGTCCCATCTCCTGGCACATCAAGAAACAATCCACTGTTTCACGCTCCTCCGCTGAAGCTGAATACCATGCCATGACCTCCACTACTTGTGAGCTCACTTGGTTGTAGACTCTTCTTCGCGATCTTCACGTCTCTCAACCTCAACCTATGCATCTCTACTGTGATAATCAAGCCTGCTTGCACATTGCTAAGAATCCAACTTTTCATGAACGCACTAAACACATTAAAATTGATTGCCACCTCGTTCGTGAAAAATTGCGCAATGGTCTTATCACTCCCGCCCATGTTCCTGCCTCGGCCCAATTAGCCGATATTTTCACCAAAGCCTTAGGCCGTGAACTCTTCCATGCATTGATTCGTAAGTTGGGCATTTCGAGCCTCCATGCGCCAACTTGAGGGGGAGTCTTAGCTGTACAACATTCACATAACGTTCACATTCTGTATATAGATATAATTGCACAATTTTATTTCCTTTCCTTATTGACAATACCGAATATGGGATATGATTTCCTTCCATTGTAATATAAATATACAATGTAACATTACCTCTGTACTTGAATACGAATAGAATTTTCTCATCAATTGCTTCCCAATTATAAGCTTAACATCATCAACCTTCCAATATATCTATATCTATATATATATATATATACCGTCCATGATGGAGTGAATGGTTCGGATTTGGGTTAGATCTAATTTCGAATGTGCATGACATGCACGGCTCAGGCCTGCAGAATGACGTGCATGATGCCAAAACGTACGTGCTCAATTGTGTCTAATTTGTCGAGCTTAATTATAATATATGCAGACTAATGCATTGCAAAAAAACATTTTAGATTGTTTGATAATATTTGAAAACTTTCACCAAGTGTTTAGGATAAGTGAGGCTAGCAAAACTGCCATAAAATTCATGGCCAATTGGGCGTTCCTTATTAACAATTCGAGGGGACGTTATAGAGACATCATCAGCCTGCTCAAACGTTCTTATCAGATGGTTAACAGTGATGTGTTAGTTGGATAAGATATATTCACGACTATTAAACTTGAACTTTAAAGTCAACAACAATTAATCTTTTGTTCATTAGCTCTACCTGTCCATGTCAATATATGGGCATATAGTTGAGTCAAATCCTGGTAATTAAGGCCTCCATGCATGTCGTCAACCTGGGCGGCTGGGCCTATTTTTCGAGTTATGCAGAGAATAAAGAACAAAAATAAAGCACTTCCTCAAGGGTTCAAATTAATGAGTCATAATAGTAAGCTGTCCTAATAATTTTATTTTTTTGATAATTTATTAATGAGTTATGGACTATCCAGATTTGAGTTAGTTAACATATTAAGGGTTCAATCACTATATTTTTCTATTATTTTTTTCGATAATTTATTTTGGACCATCCCTGGACGTCATTAATATGGTAGCTTAATATCATGAAACATTTATTAGGACTTATTAAAAATCTTACTATTAGGACTGAATCCAAATCGCTTAGTAGAAATTCAAGCCTAAGAACAAAAAGAAGAATATATCCTTTTTAGAACATGAAATAAAGCTATGACCTTTACTTTTTCACTTCATGAGTTATCTTTTTCTATTTTGAGAGGGGGATAGGGGGAAACTCTCAATGTACTCGTGAAAGCTATTCGAAAAGTTGCTAATCATTAGACATATAAAGTTACTTACCATTAATTGTATTACACGTAAACTTACAACTAAACACTACCATGCGAGTTGCATAGTATGACAGCTTTAGATGAACTCGAAGTAAGCTCCAAGTCAAACGTGCTATTTGGTAGCTACTAATAGTACCAATTAGGAACCCATAGCTTATGAAAAGATATGCTGGACGTCCCTTGTTAGTGAACAATTTGATGTTGAAACCCTTTATTCTGGTAAAGGGATATCTGCCAAATCTTCTCTGTAAGGGATTCGGTCTAAATTGGCATGTCCATAAGAACATCTTAGCCGTTTTCCATAATGTTTTGAGTTACTGGGTGATTTTTTATGGGCTGAACGAATGTTACCACTTTGTCTTTTCGAAAGGTTAGTTAGATGACTGCAAGAATGTAGATCGTCATTAGGGGGAACACTAAGATACCCACTAATACATTTGCAACCTTGGGTAAGTTGCTGTTAATCACCCAACCTACAAAACCTATGCTTAGTTAGTAAATGTTGATGCCGAGGATTCCTAGGCCCAGGATCCATGATACCACAATAATCTACAATCATAATTGTTTAGATGTTTAGCAGTGGAGCTGAACAAGACAAAGAAGACAACCCACAACTACTGAACAGTTGTTGACTAAAAGAGAAGGATAAATTAGCCCAACATCACAAATCAGCCGGCACAACCCAACCCATGCTCAATTGAACTGCTTTTTCTCAAGAGAAATGACTTAGAAAAGAGACAATAGAGGGAAAACATTAAAGAAAACAACTCACATATATTGAATTCTTGTGAGGTCCTATCTTGGTGGTACTACTATTGAATTTAAGAAGAGGGATTAGAGCAGATTGAAGCTCAAATGAGAGTATCATCTGCATGCAAGAATTGGTTATGTTACCAAAGAAATGTACAAGAATCCTTTAGTTGGCCATTTGAAAGTAGAAATATATAGTTTGCGAGTTACAAACCGATGCGATGATGATGAGTCGGCTTGCTCCTGAAGATCCACCTATAATTGAAACTATAAGACTAGGTGTAATGGCAATGCACCTTGTCATCAGGTTCCTAGTCCATTTCTTCATCTTAATGTCCAAGAAACCCATCATCCTTAAATCAGTTCAGCTATAAGTCAGGTATACTTCAAATATGCTAGAGTACTATAGCTGATATTTCACATATATCAGCATAATATAAAATCTTATATGCATATCATTTAAGACCTACATGGCGAATTGTCCTACACAAGTGCCTGTGATGGTGGAGCTTTGTCCTGAGGCTAGTAATGCAATGGCATAAATGGTTGAGCTTGACCTACCCAGCACATTCTAGACGTACATAAAATGATAAAGTTAATTACCTGTTAGAGTGTTGTTTATAATATATGATTCAATTGAATTTTAACAACTCACTAACAATTTTGAACCTTGAGAAGGAATGAGGCTTAGCTAAGGTTAATATTATTGTATCTATTTGCATTCTCAGTTGAGAGGTTATCAGCTGTGCAAACAGCAGATACAGAAACAATTGCAACATTGATTAGAAATGCGATAACAGTGCGAATCCACTCTATCAGGAAGTATCGACATGCGTCCTGTAATATTACACTATATAGATCAATTTAATTTTGTTTCAAAATTAAGGTAGCTAAAATCAATGAACAAATTATAAGGGAATTTAATTATTTGACAAAACTTTCATACTTTATGTGGTACACATGAGGGGTCCAAATTCTTCCTCAACGAGAGAGATCCAATAGGAGTTAGAGCAATTAAACGCAAGGTTTGAACTTATAAACAATCATTAATTTTAAACTAATATCGTAAATTAATTAACACAAAACTTGTGTAAAGAACCTAAGCTGATATGAATATAGATGTGCGTACATGGCCGCATGAGTATTAATATCGTCTCCAGTACTTAATATTAATGAAGGGAGCATTTATAAATCTCACTTTTTAAAGGGGAATATATAATATATATGCACGAAAGCTGACTTACATTGATGCCACGGACAGAAGTGAGTATTTTTCTGGATAGCACAAGAGCCGAGTGGAGAAAAGATTGTGCCTAATTAATGATCATAAATAAATGGACCAAATTAATAAAATCCAGTATATACGCAAAAATAATATATAGAGTATGCTGTACTGGAATATGAATAAGATATATATATATATAAAAGATACAAAAATTACACATTATTTATATAACAATGACTATATTATATATATTTGTAGTTCAGGCAGTATCTGATAAATATATACAACATAAGAGGGATTGTACGGCATGATGGAGGGCGATGGCATCAGGCTCCTTGGCCTGTGAGCTTGGGTATGAACATTCCTTTAGCACCTCATCAGCTGGAGGCTTTACGTAACTCATTTCCCCAAAGAAACAAGCAGCCATCACCCAGCACTGCTATCAGCATTTCCAGCTTCCTAACCTGGTCACTCGCAAGATTTTAGAAAGCTAGAGCAGAAATTAATAAATTAAGAAGAAAGAAAGAAAATTTAGCTCTTTGATCATCTCCAAGGAGTAATTTGAAGTTCAGTTGTTTGACAGTATTTTATAAAATATACACCTTCTCATTTAATTCAAATCTAATTATGTTTTGATCACTAAACTTATAAATGAACTAATAATTGCTTTATTTTTCATCTAACTGAAGCTTAATGATTGAACTTGGTTTGACTTTGTATTAGCATTCAAGAGAAGAGTGTAGCATAGAGGCAAAGATAGGATTAAAGGAGTTTCTATAGAAGTTCGTGCGAAGAAAAATCAAAAGCAGATTCAATGATTTTTTATTGAACTTCAGGTGTTTCAGTAAAGTTTACATTTCGCTATAGATATCATGATTATTATTTCTTAGGGTTTATAAAGTTTAAGAAAGTCAACTTTATACGTACGGACCCGAAAGAAGTGAAGCATCTAGTTTTCATGATGCGGAATATGCTGAGGATGGCATAGCAGTCAACCCTGAGATTGAAGACCCATTGAGAATTGGAAGGCTAGTTGCAATGGCTTTGTACATCTCTCAATATATGATTCAATTGAATTTAAACAACTCGATAACGATTTTGAACCTTGAGAAGGAATGAGGCGCATCTATTTGCATTCTCATTTGTGCAAACAGTGATTGCAACATTGATTAGAAATGCGATAAGCATGCGAATCTATCAGGAAGTATCGACATGCATCCTGTAATATTACACGATGAGCAAATTAATATATATAGATCAATTTAATTTTGTTTCAAAATAACTAGCTAAAATCAATCAACAAATTTAAGGGAATTTAATTATTTGACAAAACTTTCATACTTTATGTGGTACACATGAGGGGTCCAAATTCTTCCTCAACGAGAGAGATCCAATAGGAGTTAGAGCAATTAAACACAAGGTTTGAACTTATAAACAATAATTAATTTTAAACTAATATCGTAAATTAATTAACACAAAACTTGTGTAAAGAACCTAAGCTGATATGAATATAGATGTGCGTACATACTGGCCGCATGAGTATTAATATCCAGTACGCATTTAAAAACTAGACTTACATTTAAAATAATATTGTGCCTAATTAATGATCATAAATCAAATTAATAAAATCCAGTATATACGATATAGAAACTTGAAGGAGGACTAATCTGCTACGATATGCATCATTTACAGCTGAGATCAGATGTTTACTGCTATCAGCAAGCTTCCTAACCTTCACTCGCACACAGAAAAGAAAATTTAGATCATCTTTTGAAGTTTATAGTTGTTTGACAGTGGAATTATGATTTGATCACTAATTTGGGACAAGGCTTTATTTTTCATCTGTAGAACTGCAGCTTAATGATTGAACTGGGTTTGACTTTGTGAAAAGAACTCTGTAGCATTCTAGCATATAGAGGCAGGATGTCAGGAAGCAAGAGAGAAAGGACATATAGAGGAGTGAAGTCTGACAAAAGGACAACTCTCAAATCAAAAGCAGTTCAATGAGATCTCGAAGCACTAGTAAATGTAGACCTCGGAAAGAAAGACAGAAATTGCCGAAGTTTACATTTCGTTCAAGCTATAGATCATTCAGCACTATTATTCAGTTGGCCTGAAATAAGGGCTTACAAGGGCGTCCACGCCGTACGGACCCACCTGAAGCCATCCTCGCAGATTTTAGCAAACAGATGCAGCTAAGAAGAATGAGAAACTGAGAAATATTTGCTCCTGATCCTCCAGTATACTCTCTTATATCCAGTGTCTACACACTTTCATTTAATACAAATCTAATTATGATTTGATCACTAATTTGATCCTTATAAATCACGATAAAAAGCAAATTAATATCTAACAAAAAATTCCCTAATAATTAAACAACAAGGCTTTATTTTTCATCTGTAGAACTGCAGCTTAATGATTGAACTGGGTTTGACTTTGTGAAAAGAACTCTAAGAGAAGAGTAGCATTCTAAGAGAAGAGTGTAGCATATAGAGGCAAATTAGATACCTTTTGCTGACAAAACGTTTATTCACTCAATGTCAGGAAGAAAGAGGAAAGGACATAAAGGAGTTGAAAAAAGTCTGTAGTAAGTGGGAAAAGGACACCTCGTGCGAAGAAAAATCAAAAGTAGATTCAATGATTTTTCAACCTCGAAGCATCAGTCAGTACTAAACATCCAAATAGACCTTCGGAAGAAAGAAGAATATTATTATTCAGAAATAGAGGTGGTTTCAGTAAAGTTTACATTTCGAATACTACTAACTATAGATCGATCATGAGTACTATTATTAACCTAATGGCCTGAAATGGAAGGTATTTGTTAGGGTTTATTAATTTTAAGAACGTCGACAACTTTATACGTACGGACCCGACAGAAGTAAAGCATTTAGTTAGATAAACGTATAAAGGGAGTAGTTTAAAAGACCAAGTCATGATGCAGCTAGCCATCATGAATATCCGCCTTAAAATATCTTAAAATATCTGAAAATAGGAACCTAAATCCACCAAATCCTGTCAAGACCCCAACTGTTCCCATCACGTGGATGATATATCGACATGCATATACGGACAAAAAGAGCATGGAGAAAATCCACCACGTGAGGAAGAGTTAGACAAGTGTATTGAATCCTCATTCAATTTCGGCAGCTCATGAGCTGCATTATTCTATCCGGTCTCGACCATGGGATCAGGCAATTAAGAGCATGATGGGGCTAATAATCATTAATACCACAGCGATGGATGATGGATCCATCGGTGTAAGAGATAAGGGATCATCTCAATCTTTAAAACAACATTGGTATCTTTTAACAAAATTTCAAAAAATTATTGAAACAAATGGCTTAGTCGTATCTGCTCCTAAGATGAAATTATGTCAAACTCACTATTCGATTTTTAGGTCATAATATTACGTGTGGCACTATTACTCCAATATCACGTGCAATTGAATTTGCTGATAAATTTCCTGATAAAATTTTGATAAACAACAATTACAACGTTTTCTTGGCAGTCTTAATTACATTGGTGAATTTTATAAAAATTTATGGAAAATATGTAAACCTTATTTAATCGTTTAAAAAAGAATCTTCTCCTTGGACAGATCAACATACTGCTATTATTCAACAAATTAAAAAACATGTTAAAAAACTTCCATGTCTTGGCTTAGCATCCCCTCATGCCTTTAAAATTGTGGAAACTGATGTATCTGCATTGGCTATGGTGGAATATTAAAACACGCATATGCATGCATCTGATGAACAACATCATTCACATGCATGGATAGTACCTAATGCTCTTAAGCAAGGATTGAGTTTAAAAATAAATTTCAAGATGATTTATTAATCAAAAATTTTTAATTCGTGTTGATTGTAAATCTGCCAAAGATATTCTATTAAAAGATGTCAAAAATCTTGCTTCCAAACATTATTTGCTCGTTGGCAAGCACTCCTTTCTGCTTTGATTTTGATATTGAACATATTAAAGGTTCTCACAATTCTATTCCTGATTTCTTAACTCGTGAATTTTTACAGGGAAAATGACTTCGTCTTCTTCTTCCAAAAATATCAAAACCACTCCCTCTGAAAGTAATTTTTCTCCTTTTATTCCTCCTGCTACACCTTTTCGTGGTGCATCTCCTCGTCCTAGACCCGGATCCATTCCGATGACTAATCAATTTACTGTTTTGGGTCAAATACCTCCAATATCAGGTCCTTATGTTCCTTCTCCAACTCCTCCGATGACTTCTACTTTCAGCCAAAAATTACAAGCATCCTCTTCATCAACTACTCCTGCTTTACCTTCAACCAATACAGTGATCCCAAAATTTTATGAGACATGAGTGTTACATTGAAGAACCATACATACAATATCAGATCCCTATCAAGTTGCTTCTCAAATATTACCTCCTGGATGGAACTATGTTCCAAGAAATCCGATGTTTACTCAAGAATTTTATCAACACATTTTGCAGGATACTAAATTTGTTGAATTTGAACAAACTCCTTGCAATATGATCCTTCTAATGTTGGTTTTTCAAAATTCACCATTCGAAGGATTATTACTCCAAAGGAATGGGGACAGCCATGGACTCTTCGAGCCCTGACTGAACCTTTTCGCATTTGAAAAATATCACTTATTATGATTATATTGACGCATGGATTTTTACTCTCTTTTTTGAAAATAAAAACCATCGTCATACTTGGTTCATAAGATTTAAAGGTTTTCAATGCCCCATTGGTTTCCCCTAATAAACCATTAAATAATTGGGTCATACCTAAAGTAAAAGATTCTCATTTATATAAACAATCTACCTTTGCTTTTAATACTGATTATGCTATTAAAACCATTGAACAATTAATTCCTATTGGTAAAGAATATGAAACAATTCATTTAATTCAGTCAAATATGATTCAAAATCATCAACGACAAGGTTTTAAATATATGCATATGGGTTTAGTTCAAATAGCCGTACGCCTTAACTCGTCAAGGTATAAATGCTTCTGTTCTTTTATGTTTACGTGATGGACGTCATAATCAATTTCCAATTCTTTACTTGGCATTGTTGAATCTTCTTTACATCAAGGTCCTATTTATTTTAATTGTTATCCTTTTCATTATCTGATCCTACTATTTTACATTCTTTAATATTAAATATTAAATCTATGGGTCATGATATGATGGAAGGTGCTCAATACCTTGCTGTCATATATCGACTTCACTACAAGTTAATGAAGACAACTCTTGATCCTCGATCAAAAGTTCGTCCTCATTCTGGTGAAACTTTACTTTTAACTACTAGTAATGAATTTTCAAATATTACTATTCCTCGTATGATTAAATGGGATGATGTTATTTTACCAGATGATTGGAAATTACCTTTAGTAGTTTTAGTAATAAACACTTTTGGATAGAATATTTTTGATGGATCTGTTACTCTTTCTTTCAAAAATGAAAATAAAGTCATTTTTCTTTCTTCTTCTTCCTCAGAATTTTCATTCTGCAGCTGAGTCTTTTAGAGCAAGCACATCTTCTATTCCCCATATATTCCAACTATCCCAGTTTATTCTCAACATCAATAAATCTGATAATTCTGTACAAATACCTATTTACCATACAACAGAACCACCTGATAAAACCTCTCCCACACAATCTGAAATATTTCTTTACAAAGATCTAAATCTATTCATGTTTTACAAACTCCTTTTGTTTTAACAAAGAACTTTTACGAAAAGATTTTGATTCCACTAATAATCTGAAAAAACTTTGGTTTCTTCAAACTTATGATGAAATAGACAAAACCTTTATTCGCACATGTATTATAATTATTTAAATAAAGTCAACAACATATACCTTTCTTTTCTTGGTTTGAACAATCAATTCCTACTTTAAATGTTCTTACTAAAGAAATACCATGGTTAACAACATAGTAAAAGATTTATGAATTTTATCCTCCTACTACTACTATTAGTTTAGATGTTCAAAATAAACAATATTTTGCTACTCCCTATAAAACAAATACTCTTAATAATGCTGATAAAAATTTTGATAATATTATTCAGCAAAATAATTATACGAATACTTATTTAAATCAAGTAGGCACTCATTTAACTAAATTAGAATCTTTAATCAAACTTCTTCTGTTCCAAAAAACAACAAAAACTTCTCTCCAATTTTCATTCCATATGAATTACCCTCCATGCCTCCCTTAAGTAATTCAAATACTGAAAAATTAATAAAATCAATGAAATGCTTGAAAAATTATCCCTTAATACCAAAAATAAAAATGCTTCTTTATCTCTTCATGTTTAACAACATCCACTTTTGAATCCTCTTCTGTTCTATTCTGATTCTGATTCTCGATTCTGATTTTGAACATACAAGCTTAGAATCTCAATTTCAAGATGATTTAAATTTAAACAAGTTACATACAAGAAAAAATTTGCCAAAACCTATTCTCATCTTCGTAATTATTATCCTCGTCCTACTCCTCCTGATATTCAATATGAAGAACGACATTTACGTACTATGCTGCTTTTTCTGCTGAAGAATTATATGAATGGAATATTGATGGTTTCTGAATACGAAATTTTAAATATTTTAAATTCAATGGCTATGTATGCCAATATTTTGAAAAATAGTGGTCGTACTGATTTACAAGCTTGTAATTGTATCTTGCTGGTTTTACTGGTCAACTTCGACATTGGTGGGATAAATATTTAACTGATACTGAACGTCTACTATTACTAATGCTATTAAACGTGATGCTGATAATAATCCTGTTTTAAGTAATGGCCAACAAATCCTGATGGTATTAATACTTTGATCTATACTATTACCAAAAATTTTATAGGTGATCCTCATATCTATAGAGAACGTTCTTCTGATTTTTTACTTAATCTTAAATGTCCAACTATGGCTGATTTTCGTTGGTATAAAGATGTTTTCCTTTCTAAAGTTTTATTGCGTGATGATTGTAATCAAGCTTATTGGAAAGAAAAATTAATTGCTGGTTTACCTCATTATTTTGCTCAAAAAGTTCGTATTAATTTAACTGATGATGATGGTACTATTTTATATGATAAACTTACTTATGGTGAAATTATTAATATCATTAATCATACTGGTTTACTCATTTGCACTGATATGAAAGTTAATCATTCTTTAAAACAAGAGAAAAAACATACCCGAAAAGAACTTGGATTTTTCTGTGAACAATATGGTTTTTCTATTCCAAAACCACCTTCTAAAAAACATAAAAACATGGTAAATTCTTCAAAACCATCATAAAAAATATCATACATCTAAACCTGACAAATCCAAATCTTTCCTCGTAAAACGAAAAACAAACAAAAAAAAGATGTTACTTGTTGGAAATGTGGAAAAACGGTCATTTTGCAAATAAATGTTATGTTAAAAAACAAATAAAAGAATTAGATGTATCAACAGATTTAAAAAATAAACTATATCAAATATTTCTGAATACCTCCTCCTATCTTAGATGTTTCTTCTTCCTCTTCTAGTAGTCTTGAATCTTCATCGGACAATGAACAAATACATTTATGCAACTGTATAGATGATCATTGCACTTGCACTAAACACCTTAATGTATTATCTTCTACTGATCAATTTACTTGATTTAATTGCTAAACTACCTGATCCCAATGAACAAAAAACTTATTTGTTAAAATTACGTGATTTAGATACTTCTAATCTGCTACTTCTTCTTCTCAACATCAAGCTGAACCTTATTATGATTTTAATAGTATTTTAGCCGTTTTATTCTTCAAAAATAAACCTACTATTCAAGATTTACATAAAGAAATAAACATTACTAAAACAAGAAATTAACAATTACAAACACAAATTAATTTACTCAAATCACTGATACTTACTTACTGAAATATGTTTACTTAAAAACACAAAATATACAGATACCCACTGAAGATTTATCTCTTGTATACCTATTGATGAACCATCCTCTTCCTCTGAGTTATTTTTAAATCTCATTGATCGTATTGTTTTCCAAAAATGGTATTCTGAAATTACTATTCGAATTAAAGATTTTTCCTTTACTACTATTGCATTAATCGATTCTGGTGCTGATTTGAATTGTATTCAAGAAGGTCTTATTAGTCAAAATATTTTGAAAAAACAAAAGAAAAATTAGCTCAAGCTGATGGTCAAAAAATGCATATTCAATATAAATTCCAATGTTCACATTTGTAACAATGGTTTTTGTTTTCAAACTACCTTTGTTTTAATCAAAAATTTAACTTCTAAAGTTATATTAGGAACCTATATTGCAGAGAAAGTACGTCGTACGTAGCTAGCTGATCAGCAAACACATGAAATTTATAATTTCTCAAATGTTACCATATATGTGTTAGAAAAAAAAAACACAGAGAAAAGGACATAAAAGATTTGAATTTTTTTTTCTTAATAAAAATGGAAAAGGGCATGAATTATCCAAATTTCTTAAATAGTTAATGGACCAAAAACATATATATTCTATAAAAAAACTAATACTTGCTGTTGATAACTTTAATTTCTTCACCATAGATATTAACCCGTGAGAATGTTTATGTAAGTTAGCATTATTTTCATGGGCTAAACAGTATTTTTATAAATGTAATTTTTCATTTTAGATTGTAAGAAGCAACTTGGTTGTCTATAAAGGTTGTGGAGGCTAAAAGAATTCAAAGAGGCTTCTGGAAGGTTGTTGGTTACATCTGAAAAGTTTGGGTTGTGTTGCAGAACAGTTTGGAGGTTTACTATTGGTATGGTTAGCCTACGGTCAGTCTGGCGGGATTTTACCAGATTTTTAAAGATCTATAATCTCGCCCAAACCTCCTATAGACTTCTTTTTACCTTCCTGCCCTTACTAAAACAATATATTAACCTATTCCTAAGCCTTTGCCTTGTTTGACGAATTATTGAATATTCTTGCCTCTTAAAATCCTCTCTAGACTACAATATCCTCTATTTTTCTCTCTCTATGCAAAATACGACCTGTTCGTATATCTGAAGTTGAGAGACTTGTTTCTTCCCTCTTGTGGAAGGTTGTGAAAGTAGGTGATTGCTGGTGAAGTATTTTCCATTCCTGCTTAGTTTCTACAAAGATTGAATCACCAAAATTGACGGTTCTTGAGGGTTTCTCAAGATTAGTTGTTGCTGAAGTTTTCAGAAGTGGAAGGGTTGACAAGTTCGTTGACAACTATGTAAGAATGAACCAGAGTTGCAGTCAAAGATTTAAGTGCTGGGCACCAGCCCAAGAAGGTTTCTTGGGTGACTTTATTGAAGATTTGGGGATCTAAAAAGTGAAGGATTTCCTTAGGCTCATTATCTTGTAAAGTTCAAATATTCTTAATGGATTGATTGGTGTAGCCTTTACACACCCGGAGTATTTTTGTCTCTTAGAGGAAGTCATCCTCAAGAGATTTTCCACTTCATAACCAAAATCGTGGTGTCATCTTTATTTTGTTGTTCTTGTAATTTTTGCATGTGCTAATCTTTATCTTGGTTGATATCTTGTAGATCTAGGTTGCTGGAAATTGATTTCATTATTAGCGTCTAAGTTGCTGGAAATTGGTTTCTTTGTTCAGCATTTAGGTTGCTGGAAATTTGGGATATTATAGTTGCTGTAAAATTGCATATGGCCTTGATATTATAATTGTTGTACAGTTCATATAGCCTTGAAATATAGTTGCTGTACAATTGCTATAGTGTGATTATTTTATAGATTTCTTTTTGTTGATTGACTGAAAATTGTAGAGTTATTTTTTTGAGAAAAGAAAAATAGTTAATTAATTTTTTAAATACCTATTCACCCCTCAATATTTAGGGTCTAGTTTCAGCTCCAGAAGTAAGAGAGTGCTTAAGCTAGTTAATAGAACTCCAGTCCATACTGAGATGTGGAATAGTATATTCAGAGCAAAAGCTATCCTGATCACTACAAATCAAAAAAAAACAAAAATGTCCGTCAATGAGATTATCTATATATGGTATGCTTTTTTCTTGTTTATTTTTAAATATTCCGCTTTCATTTTCAGAATGCAGAAGATGGGGACGTTCCTGAGAAGAAATTACAGAATGATCAAAGCCGGAGCACACACCGCAATTAAGGATGCATTTTCCATTTCCTTTTGTCTTGAAGAAGCACACAAGAGAGAGAAAACATATTATTGAAGAATAAAATAAGTTAAAATGTACACCTTTGGGTATATTGGCGGCTATGACAGCAACCTCGGCTAGCAACCACAAGAAATACTTCGCATATCTTGGGTCCTCGGCCTCACATAATTCTGAAAGGTGTTTTCCTGAGGGGTATATAATCAATCATAATCTCAATTAGCTATTCACTTGTAGAAAAATTCGTGATAGAGAGGATTGATGTTCATTTCATTTTCCTTTTCAGAAAGAATTTGACTGCTTTAATTGCAGCTTACCTGTGCTTACACCAAGATTTGCAGCCAGCGATTGGATTATGAGTGCAAAAATTATTCCAATGAGTACCACCCAGAGTAGCTGAAAAATACGAAATATATATAGAGCACACGACCATGATGATGCTTTGTCAACTAAATTCCAGAGATTAGTAAAATCAAAAGAACGCTAAGATTCTATGATCTCAAATAATTGTTAGAAGTTTTCATGCATGCTTTCCTTTCCTCTTTAATTTTTGTTTTATTTGTTTTATCCTTCTGATATTCTTGTTCGGGATAATTCTTGTCTTTAGAGAAACTTGGCCATTGTTTCTGTTTCGATGATTACCTCATATCTATGACTTGCTCCCGCTTGCAGATCAGTTTCCACTGAGAACACATGAGACCATAAATATGATATCAATTTGTCGAGTACATACATGCAGAGAAAGAGATGAGAGGGCGGGAGGCACAGAGAGACTCACAATTGCCCGGGTCATGATAAGCTAAAGAGACTAGGAATCCAGGGCCTACGTATGAGAGAAACTTTCTCCATCCAGATTTCTGGAACATCAGAAAAATCAGCAAAGTACATAGATCATACTCAATTATTGGTAAGCCCTCAGAAATTAATACAGGAAAACATGGATCATTTAAACTCGACACACGTGTATTAATGGTCTTAAAAAGTGAATTGCATGACCTTTATGCATATGCATGTTGAAGAAAGAAATTAGAGGGACATATGAGAGAGATATATATATACCTGGTGATTAGGGTCTTCAATATCTTGATCAAACTGCTTGTCGGTACTAATCATATCCTCTCTCCACTTTAATGGCTGCTATGCGGTTACTTCCTCCACCCAATGATGATGGAACTACGCCATTCACTTGCTGCTGTTGCTGCTCCAGGCTTCCCATCTCTCCTCTCTCTCTTTCTCTCTTTATGCGGCAACTTCAGTAAACTCCCGCAATGAACTGACAAAGGGAGTCCTGTATTTATAGGCATGAATATGGACTACAAGTCAAGTGTCAATTAGAACCTGAGATAGGAGTGCCGAAGTACTATTCCAAAGGAAATTTAAATTATAACAAAGGATTTTCTGTTGTAGCTTTAGGCGTTCTGTTTTTATATTAATGGTAGCGTACTTATTTGTATTCAGTTTTGAATCTTAGGTTTCTCTATATAGAAAGTCACAACTGAATGAATATACCATCAGCATATATATATATATAGGTAAAGTTTGTAGATATAATTATTAATTATGTGTTTTTGTGCATTGCATGATCATATAATATTCCAGAAACGTAATTTAATAAAATGTGTACACTAATATTGCCTCACAAACTAATATAAGCTAACATTATTTTCACAAATATTACGTACGCCTCACGCACGTTACACACACACACATATATTAAAAGAAAAAAAATCGACATTATTTAACTAATGGATCAACATATAACTAAGACTAATATAAGATAACAATATTTTCCCAAATATTGCGTCTCACACACACTAATACATATAAAGACGGAATGTTGAGAGTAGAAATGTCAACCTTCAAAAAATCCAGAAAATATCATTACAAGACTATATAGCAAAATTTTTTTTCCAGATAAATTTATATACAAACCAAAGAAAAAGAATAAAATTAGTAAGTTAAAGTGTTACAAATATGGAAAATTAAGATAATATATACATATATGTAAAGTAAAAGATAAAATTAATCAACTAGAAATACCCCTTGAAGAAAAAGAAAGATTATATTCAATTTTAGAATTAAACGACAAAAATGAGAGTAAAAATAAACTAATAAAAGAATTCATACATATTCATCATACATATATATATATATATATATATATATATATATATATATATATATATTTTTTGATTAGGGGTGTCAGAATCTGTGTCGGTACTAGGGTTTGAACTAGAACTAGAGAACGAGCAGTCATCTATTTCTAAATCACTACTACTAGAATCTCTTAATTCTAACATGGAAAATAATTTAATTTTTTTTCACTATCAGGGATGTCTAAGGAATTGATGTTTTCCTTAACATGACATTCTGAACTGTAATGACCTAATTTTTTACATTTGTAATGCTTAATTTTACTTTTATCTTTGGCAATATTGGGTCTATATTTTTTCCTAAAAGTTTTCTTGTGAAATTTAGGTTTATTATCTTCAGGAGGAGTATACTTCCCAAAAGAACTTTTTGTGATATTTGTTTGACTTTTTGAAGGACGACCTTTCTTTATGGTGTTTTCTGCGAGAAGGTGTTATGGAAGGCAGATCATACTGTTCACAGAAATTACCCATTTCATACTTAGCTTTCCTACGATCTTTGCTTAGCTGATTACTAATCTTCATGTTAATACACATTTTAAGACCTTCTTTGTTGATGGTACTAACAAGATCACCATAGTTCAGGTTTTATATTCTATGATACCTGAGGGTTGACTTAAGACTTCTCTAATCTTATGGGCAAAAAGATTGGGTAATCCATTAATGAATTTTTCTTTCCAAAATGGATTCTTACAATCATCTCACAACATGACACGAGAGATGAAGACATCTTTGTACCACCTAAAATCACTTAAGGTTACTAAGTTGGTCGTGGATCCTAGCAGAGATATTACTAGGTGTACCAAGAAAATGTTTAATAATGGTATAAATAAGAGTATTAAAACCATTACTAACACCTTACCTATGGTTTCATCAAAGATTGGTAACCTTTTTATCATGCTGGACTGCATAATGAATAAAATCACAATCTTTTCAGTGAGATACTTTTCCCACCATTGGCGTAAAGTGCCAGTGAAACCAAAGACAATTAGCTTAACAACTTCGGGATGACTAAAAGATTGGTTCACTAAGTAGCTATTTGCTACCATGGTCATATGCTGGAGTTTATTGAGGATTTCCTATTCAGATAATCCATCAATATTCCATTCATATAACTTGTCTGAAGAGACAGAGAATTGACTATGGAAAATTCCTTTCTTCGAATTGAAGATCAGGAGGAGTTGGTTTACTATACCAATTCTTGGTAAGAGACATAGGGTTAGGATTGGACCTAATCCTGTTGACTTCTAACTGTTTGAACTGGTCTTCTATCTTTAATTTGGTGATCTAAATCAGAGTCTGATTCTGATTCGGCTTGGGTAAGGACACCTACCTAGTGAGAAGAGGAGGGTTTCTTACCGTCTAATTTACTTGTTTCAGTTGGAACTAAATCTTTTAACATCTGACTGACTTTACTAAGGGTTGACTGATCAACAATAGAGGTTCTTAAACCTACTGGTTTACTAGACAACTTAATAAAGGTGTTTCGTTAACTGGAGATTGACCTATCTAACTTAAGTTCAATCTTGTCTAACTGATGACCTATGGTTTGGAGGTATTGGTTGGTATAATTGTTTTGTTCAACCAATTTTTTACTTTCTCCAGATCTGGAATCTTAAAAGGTGAGGCTATTACTTCTGATCCTTTATGGGATACTATGATAGTCTCGGGTGGAAGGTGACTAGCACTAATGGACTTCTTATCAAAGTAGTCCATTTGACTTTGGTGAGAACTTGACAATTCAAGTTCATGGGTGATATTTCTCCAAATATTCAAAGAAACTTATGTTCGTATAATTTGAAGCATAAGTTCTTGCCATTTATCATAAATGACTTTCTTTTCGCTTTCGTGTGACTTTCACGATACCGAGTCTTTTGACTTTATTGGCTTCAAACATAAACTCATCTTCTAGAGTTTTCATGTCTGGGTAAAGCTTTACTTATGGTCATTAACTGAGGATTGATGACAGACTTGAAATCTGTCTGAGTAGGAGATCCTGCTCATCATCTTCTTCTACAGTTACTGATGAGACTTAGTGGAGTACAAAAGAGTACTCTGTTGAGAATTGACTTGAACTCCTTTGAGTTTACGATGTAGGCTTCTAAGTTTAGGTTCAGGGATACTAGAGGTAGATCTTCTGGCAGATTGACTACCTGGTTCCTGAATCCTAAGCGGTTGGAAACCTCTGGGTTCATCAAAACTAATTCTGACTGATCCATCAAGGTATTGTTGGATCATGTCTAACTTGGTGATGTCACTATGAACTGGTTTGGTTGGGTTCTCATTTTCTAAGAATCCATTCACTAGGAAGCATAACATCTTTCCAAATAATTGACTTGGGGACCTTGATGTTGGCATCATTGGTATGACTTTGGATTAACAAAGTTTGATCTTTGGGACTTTTGACTAAGGCATGAACATTTAAATTGGTTCGAATGCACTTGTAATAAATCCTATAGATCAAAGCTAAAGGTTGACTTCCTTCTAACATCTCATAACCTGAAGTTTTAATGTTCAAGGTTAAGGCTTTTAGAAGATGTTTATCACTTAAGACTTAAGGTAAAATCAGGAAAACAATCAAAATGGATGGACCATTATGGAGACTGGATTCGATTATACCTAAGATACTGTGTTGTAATCTGTGAACCTAGCATCTCTAAGACACAGAAGAACAGAAGCATTAATCCCTTTTCGGGTTAATGGTTTGACTGCAACTTGGACTAAACCTATGTGAATGTACTTGAAACCTTTTTCCCTATGTTTTTTAAGGACATCGGGAGACAAGTTGACATTTCTCATAGGATTTACTAAGAGCGTAAACCTGCTCTACAGTTTTGACATGGTAATTACTGTGAAGGATAAGGGACCAAAACTTGACTTGGAGTAGATTTCACTACTGGGAACCTTAGGGATATTCCAATCCTGAAGGTTGGAGTTGACTTCATTTAGTTCATATTCTTCTTCATTTACTATTCTAGAATGGGTGAATGGAACCAGATGACCTAGAACTCATGAAAGAAGTGGATCTAAACATCCTGTTCATGTTTAACTTTTGGACACAAGAATCAAACTAAAACAAACAAAGGAATAAACTTACAATAAACTTATCTAAGCGTCAACCTTGTGACTCAACGATCCTAAATGGACAAACCCACTCATGGCCATCTGCTCAGGCCTCTCCCGGGACTTAATGTTTGGAACTCTACGCTTTGTGTTATATATATATAGACTTAAATGGCCTCATTAATCCCTGGTTGGTGTGTTTTCCTCACTCGTGAAGACATTATCAGATGGTTAACAGTGACGTGTTAGGATAAGACTCATAACTATTAATGATCTTGAACTCCAAAGTCAAAACCAATTAAATTTTTGCCCATTAATTAGGTGGACGATCTGTCTGTGTCAATGTAATTACCACACTAATGGGCACAAATAATTGTGTCAAATCCCTAGTACAGGTCTCCAGGCTTCATGCATGTAATTGTCAACTTTGTCCAATGTTTGGATTATGCAGAGAATAAAATCTTGACTTTTCCTTTGTTTCTTTTTATGGGGTTATGCTCTTTTGCGAAGGATTAATTAGGCCGATAATATTACAGGCAATATGAAGAAACAAAAAATAAAGTATTTGATCCAACGTTATATAGTAGAATATATATATGACCTATTTTGGGACAAACAATTAATGTAGTTAGCTAGCACGTCAAAGCAACGAGAAAAAAAATTCAAAAAACTAAAAAAATACAAGAGAATTCGAAAGAATTCCAATTTAATATATAATAAGATGAGATAACCATTATAAATAGCTTGCCTAAAAAAAAAAAAAATCATGTATATTGTCTTTTTATTATACATACGCAATACAGGATAGAGATGCAAAGAACGAAGCTCCAAAAATTCTTACCATGAGAGTGGTAGCTCGGCTGTTTTGGGAGTTTGAAAATAGAGGCAACTAAAAGTGGGTGTAGGGGTAAGAGGTATGCTAATTGAACTTCCGCTTTCAAAATTAACTGCATTGTTGTGGGGTTACGGTGATAGTCTTCCTTTTCAAGTAGGTAGTTATGACTCAATCTAAATATTCTACAGTGGATAAAGATTCTTATAATCACGCTTAAAGAGTAAGCTACGTTGATAGCTCCTTTCTACCTTTTTATTTAGAAGTAGAAAAACTCTTAATCGATACTGACTTTACAATAGCTTGTACCAGGCCAACTTCTTCCACTACTAGAAAATTGACTTTTAGTGATGAAATTCTTAGTGACGAATTGAATTTCATCACTAAAAGTCAATTTTTAGTGAGAAAATGCTATTTTCGTCACAAAAAAGGTTTTTTCGTGACAAAACTACTTTTCTTCACTAAAGGTTTTATTTGTAACGAAATAAAATTGTTGTCACTAAAAGTTAATCTTTTGGTGACGGAAAGTTTCGTCACCCGCCGATCGATCGGTAATACACCTATTGATCGGCATCCTAACCGTTTGCAAATACGAAAGGCGATCGATCGGCACTATATGATGATCGATCGATAAGCGTAACCGTCATTTTTTCGAATCGCCGTTCAACGAATGGAAAGACGCCACGTGTTAGAAAATAGCGATTGATCGTTATGTAACTATCGATCGATCGGCACAAATGATTATATGAAACTGCTGAAGTCATTTTTACTGGTTATCTCTCCACAAAATCTCTCGAATCCTCCCAAAGTGCAAAGAGTCATTTTGTTACTGGTTATCTGGGGTTTTGGAACATCTGTGTGTATTCGTTCCCGTAACGATTGATCGCCTCCATAGGCGATCGATCACTTTGTAAGTGCTAGGTCCAATGATCAATCGGTTAAATTCACCGATCGATCGCTGAATTTGGTATGGAGCGATCGATGCTTTAGTGAGCGATCGATCGTCTTCTTGAAACTGTGCGTTTCAATTCGGGAATGATTGATCGTGTATATAGACGATCGATCGTTATTATTAGCGATCGATTGCTTACACCTAAGCGATCGATCGGTAAGCTACGATGTGAAGCGTAGTGTTTTGATTAAGCGGCGATCGATCGTATTTGTGGCGATCGATCCTTTAGTGATACTGTACGTTTGGTTGCATGGACGATCGATCGTCTGTGCACTGAAACGCGTCGTTTTACTGATAGCGTTCGATCGGTCAAATTTATTGATCAATCGCCATTGTACGATCGATCGTGTAGTTACTAACGATCGATCGCTATGGATGGCGATGGATCGCTGTTTGTTTCAACTTCATTAATAATTACGTGATTGTGATTACTTTTTTTTTTTAAGTAATACGTTATTGTGATTACTTATTAACACATATTTATATACAACTTTTGCAGTATACATAAAATGTCAGGAGTTAAGCGTGCACGCACAACGAGAATCGGGACGGGATCGTCGTCCCAAGAGCAAGAAGTCGCTGATCCAATGATGACCTTGGAGAGGCGAATGGAGTACCTGAGGGGGCGGCCAGTGGCCAAAGAGCGTCCTGTGACGCTCTTGATTTTGACCAGTTATTGTACGAGGAGCACTCCCTCTACCAGCTCTTCGAGTACCAGGGATTTCTTCATCAGCTCTCGTGGACTGAGGGGTTTTGTGTGGACGCAGTTGTGCAAGATTTCTTTTGTGCACTCGTCTCGATCGATAGAGCACCTGAGGTGCAGCTAGAGGTGCGAGGCGTGCAGTTCTTATTCTCGCAGACGTCATTGCTGATTTCTTAAACTCCCCCGCCCGAGAGCCCCTGTTTCCCGGCAGTACCCTTGACGGATGAACAGAGGACATCAGAGCAGATTTGTGGATGCTGATGACTGGGAAGACCTCTGCAGTGGTGGGCAGCATAATCAAGCAGAGTGAGTTCAGTGAGTTTTGGTGGATTTTGCACCTTATTTGGACGCCGAACGTCGATGGCAGAACTCATTCCACCGAGTACCCGTTCACGAGAGTTCAGTGCATGCTCTTATTGGGTCAGCAGACGCGGATAGATTTTTCACTGTACATGTTCGAGCTGATTATGGATGAGGCTTGGGAATTAAGGAATATAGCCTCCCATACGGCGTGTTTCTGACTCAGTTCCTCATTTCTCGGGGAGTCGTGATCGCTGCCTCGGATACACGTAAGGAGGTTAAGAGTGCGCTGAACAAGTTCACTCTGTCTAGGAGCCGGGGCCAGGAGGGGGCATTGACTCGACGGTTTGCTCGTAGAGCAACAGCGGCCGCAGAGGAGGCGTCACGGCCTTCGACATCAGTGTCAGAGGCACCTATGGAGACGGGAGCACCTGCAGTGCCTCCTCCATGGGTGGCCCAGCTATTTGCGACCTCGACAGCCGTGTCGGCGCGACTGTGAAGGCCACTCTACAGCCTGTTGAGAGGCAGATGCAGTCATTAGAGGAGCAGCTGAAGGAGCTCCAAACCGCCTTCGATGGGGAGTGCACTGTGACAATGTTGCGCAACAAGTCGGTCGTGGCTCATATGGCGGATGTCAACGAGCAGCTGGAAGAAATTAAAAAGACTCTGGATGATTTCAAGACAGAGGCAGATCCACAGAGGATTCCCGAGATATTCCTGATGAATTTTTATGTTATTTTTTTATATCTATTTGGGACATACATTTTGATTTATGGTTTTATTTATCTGTTTGAGACATTTGTGTTTATTTGGATTTTGTTTTTTTATTTACGTATTTGAGACATTTTCTGTTTATCTGTGGATATGTAGAAGAAACTTTGATTACCATTTACGTGTTTTTCTATTTGTATTTCTTTATCGACACTTATATAAGTAAAATGACCAATATACCCTTTGGTCGGCAAAAATAACGAAATAAGTGGTTTATCAAATAACTAATATAAAGAATTTAACAAGAAATCATTTTTTATTTTTTTGTTTTGCAATTAAATATACCGATCGATCGCTAAGTGCACACCGATCCATCGGTGTTATCTGTCGTCGTTTGGGAGCACTAACCGATCGATCGTTATGTACACCGATCGATCGCTACATTAGTTTTTCATCTAACCCTCATTTTTTTAATAATGTGAGTTTAAATGATTAGAAACATAGAAATATATATTAACAAAGTATGTTAGGATGTATTTAGATTACATAAAAACATATCAAGTACATATCATTAATTTTTAAGAAAGCATGTATAAGTTATACATGTTGCAACATAGATGCATTTTGTTTGTGTTAGTATGAGTAAGGTATTAAGATGTTAGAAACTAGTGACATAACGCTTATTTAACACATGATTATAATTCATCAGTATGAGGTATGTATTAATATGATATTATAAGTAAATTAATTTTAATAATTAAGTCATTTGTTAGGCTAAAAACTGTTTTTTAATAATTAGGTTAACCGATCGATCGTGTTATTGGCGATCGATCGGTACATAACGGTGTTGTTTAATATTTTGGTACCGATGGATCGTTAATTTTGGGCTTCATGCGACGTCGTTTTAAACGTAACACCGATCGATCGGTAATATTACCGATCGATCGTTCTAAAATCTGGGTGGGAATTTTAATGCTTTGTCGCAATGGATCGGTAATATTACCGATCGATCAGTGTTTATCGCGCTTGAAATGCCAAAATGCTCTAAAGCCGTGGGTGAAGCAAAAACACACCCACTGCAAGAGGAAACTAGAGACTATCGGCAAGGAGCTATTTTTCCCTTTAATTTTGTCAAAATACCGTCCTTTTAGTTGTGAGAGTGTTTAGAAGTCCTTAAAGTTAAGCCCAAGCTCAAATTCATTGGTTTTTTAACCGGGTGAATATTGAAAAATTTGGGCAACATTTGTGAGATTTTGGTGTGAATTTGGTTCGTTTTGGTCTACATTTCATGCAAAAGGTAATTGAATCAACCTACACTACGATTTATGAATGATTTCGTTGGTTATTTGGTGTTATTTTTATTTGTCTATTGTGGGTGTTGTGGATTGGATTTGTGTTGATTAGAGCTTCTTAGAGTATTTTTAATATGTATATTAGAATTAGTATTGCATGAGGATGATTTGTGAGTGTTTTGGGCGTGGATTTGAGTGTGTGGGAGGCTAGCAAGCTGTTTTGTCGATCTGGGTTAGTCACGATCGATCACCAGATTTTGACGATCGATCGTGTGTTAGATGGAGGTTCAGCGATCGATCGTCTATATAATGACGATCGATCGGTCTTGAAATCCGATCGATTGTCTATAGTATCGATCGATCGCGGGTTAGGGCAGATTGCAAGTTATTGACCTTGTGTAGCATTTATTCTATTCTCATGTTTAATTATTGAAGTGCTTGAGTTCTGGAAATGAATCATGAAGTTTGAGAAGACTGGAGGATGATTATAGGAGTGTTTTTTTTAATAGTGATACATTATAATATTTGAGCTTTATATTGATGTTTGATTATTGAAGTGCTTGAGTTCTGGAAATAAATTATGAGTTTGAGAAGCATGGAGGATGAATATTAGAGTGTTTTTGACTTGTTATGTTTGAGTTTATTTTTGGGATATAATGTGTGTACCCGTAGACCCGTTCAAGGGTTAAGACGTGATAAATATGCGTTTATCGCGTAATAACCCTTGAATTGTCCACAATATGGACAGTTTGAGATTGTGTATTCGTGGTTGGACGAGTTCGGTACTTGTGTCCTGTCCAGTCTTGGAGGAAATTCGGTATCATCTACCTTTTGTCTTCTGGGTATACTACTAGCATTGGTGTATGACGTCATACAACTATCGTTGATGACGTTTGCCTCCAACGCTGGTGCGTGTATTTGGGGACTGGGGGGAGATGCTGCCGAATTTTTTCGAGGTATGGATGGACACAAGTTGAACTGATGTTCAACTCCAAATGCACAATCTTGAATGGGATAGGACCTATCAGCTGGGCTTAAAGTCAAGTTACAATGATTGGGTGTTTATGAATTACTTAATTTGTATACTTTTTTAGATTGGTGGCAATGGATAAAAGTTAGGTTTATGAGAAAAATCGATTTGGTGAAAAGTATGCGAAGGGGTCCGTGGGTTTGTCGGTATGGCTGCTTGTTGTGTACTCTAGGGGTTAGATCAGATGTCCGTGTCGGAAGTGCAAAATGTAGTGTTTCAAGTGTTGGATAAAATGGAAGATCATATATACATTAATGGGTTTGATGTGAGCTATAAGTCGTGGGTGTTTCACGGGAGGGTATTCAACTTACTTCAAAGTTGAGTCAAGAGTCCGGTGCGAGCTTACTGAAAAATCCGTTTAGACCCTAATAACACTTAGAAGGGGTGAATACGTGTTTTCCCTCTAATTAACAAATCAATAACAATTTTAAAACATGTTCTAAAATTGTTTAGCCTAGATATGCATAATAATCAACTCAATCAACAAATAAGCAGCGGAAAATTAAAACAAACTTCAATCACACAAAGAGACAAGGATTTGATGACGAAGTGGAAAACCTTTGAAATACCATTCAAAGGAAAAACCACTCCGGGCTAGCAGCCACCTAAATCCACTAAGAAGAAAACCTTACAAATAGTGATTCAGACACGGGCAACCCCAGTTGCTTGACTCTGACAACCCTGATGTAATAATCTAAATCTCCCTACTTAGACCCGCTCCGTGCGGCATTCCCCTCAGACCTTTGAGGATCTTCTTATGATTCTTCAAGAACAAACCTTGTTCTTCAGCACACCTTCAACACCATGAAGGTTACAGAGATAATTTGGAGAAAGAATAGAGAAAAACTCATCAATGTTTGAAGCACAAATCTTCTTAGGTTTTTCTCTCAAGGGAGGAGGCACAATATGCTCAATCAATGCCTCTATATCGTTTAGGACGGCCTACCCCGAAACTAGTAGGGTTTCACGAGTTTTCAAAAGGAAAATTCAAAAATTTGGCAATTTTTGAAATTCGCCAAGGTCGCTCGAGCGTGGGTCGAGCGCTGATCAAACGCTATGTGTTGTCTGTCAATCAAACGCTCGTCAAACGTTGTGACTCTGTCTGCATTTTTTCAAGGTCAAACGCTGGTCAAACGCTTGTCAAACGCTTGTCAAACGCTATGTGTTATTTGTCAAACGCTCGTTAAACGCTGTGACTCTGTTTGCATTTTTTCAAAGGTCGCTCGAGCGCTTGTCAAACGCAGGTCAAATGTGATGAAGACTTTGGAGACCATCAACTCTAACTCTTGAACAAATGTGGAGACCAAATATACAACTCAATTAAGACATATTTTAACATGGAATTATGCCAATACAAAATGCACTAACACTTACCATATAGTGATGATGATTTAGAGGGAGATAACTCTGATAGAATGGAGGAAATGTTAACCGATGTTCGTGCCAGATTAGATGGTGGGGCGGCAAGGGTTGAAACGGAGAACCCTAATATTAAGGAAACCCCACTTGGGGACCGAAGGCTTCGACACCACTTAATAAATTATGGGAAGAGGCAGAACATGAATTGTATCCTGGATGTACCAAGTTTAGTAAGTTTTCATTTACGGTCCGGTTGTTGCACGTGAAGTCGGAGAATAAGTTGTTGGTTAAGGCATTTGATATGGTATTACAATTGATTAAGGAGGCATTGCCAGAGGGGAGACGCTACCGGGATCGTATTACGAGGCGAAACAATTACGAAAGGATCTTGGGTTTAGTTATGATAAAATCCATGCATGTCAGAATGATTGTGTGTTGTTTTGGAAGGAAAACAGTGAGTTAGACAGATGTCCGATATGTGGGGTGTCCCGGTGGAAATTCGAAAATGATTTGCGCAATCGAATTCCAGAAAAGTGTTGCGTCATTTCCCTTTAATCCCTAGACTTAAACGTTTGTTTACCACAAAAGATGTAGCAATTGACATGAGATGCATAAGGAAAAATGGGTCGATGATGGGGAGTTTGAGGCATCCTGCAGATTCATTGGTTTGGAAGAATTTTGATAAGGACCACGATTGGTTTGCTCAAGATGCCCGCAACGTCCGCCTTGGTCTTGCTTCTGACGGGTTTAATTCGTTCGGAAACATGAGCAATGCATACAGTATTTGGCTGGTCGTTGTGTTTCCATATAATTTACCCCCATGGAGGTGTATGAAGGTCCCATTTTCACTAATGACTCTTCTGATTCTGGGTCAAAAGTCACCGGAAATGATATTGATGTATATCTTTGACCTTAGTGGAAGAGTTGAAACAACTATGGGAAGATGGAGTTGAGACACATGACGCTTCAGATGGGACGACATTTAAGATGCATGCAGCTTTGATGTGGACCATAAATGATTTTCCAGCATATGCCAATTTATCTGGATGGAGTACCAAAGGGAAGTTGGCATGTCCAACGTGTAATTTAGACACTGACTATAAGTGGTTGAAGCACGGGAGAAGAATGTGTTATATGGGTCATAGGAGATATTTGACACCGGGGCATGCATGGAGATATGATGTGGATACGTTCGATGGGAAAGAAGAACATAGACTTCCGCTGAGTGGTCTGTGGAATATTGGACGGGGACTATCTTTGGTAAAGCGTCAGGGAAGAATAGGGGAAAGAAGAAACAATCGTCGGAACGTTTGAATTGGACGAAGAAGAGCATATTTTTCCAACTGCCGTATTGGAGTACATTAGGGTTACGGCATAACTTGGACGTGATGCACATCGAGAAGAACATATGTGACAACGTGATTGGGACGGTGATGAATATCGAGTTCAAGACCAGAGATTCAGCGGGTGCACGTAGAGATTTAGCTGAAATGGGGGTCAAAAAAGACTTGCACTTGGTGCATGACGGTCGGGTTGAATTGATGCCTCAAGCGGTGTATACTTTAATTCGGGAAGAGCGAAGGAGGGCCTGTGAGTGGTTAAAAGATGTGAGGTTCCCCGATGGTTATGCAACTGAGATTTCACGTTGTGTGAATCTAGATGAGTTGAAGGTTTCTGGAATGAAAAGTCATGATTGTCATGTGTTCTTGCAGAGGGTTCTTCCAGTGATGATCCGAGGGTTGTTGAAGGAAGACGTGTGTGGCGCAGTGACTGAATTATGTTTGTTTTTTTCGAGAGTTGTGTTCTCGTACGTTGAAGATTTCTGTATTGCAGAGGATGTCAGAAGATATCGGGATAATTTTATGCAAGTTGGAAATGATTTTTCCACCCGCTTTTTTTACAATAATGATGCATTTGGCGGTCCACTTACCGCGCGAAGCAATGCTTGCTGGACCAGTACAATACAGATGGATGTATCCAGTTGAACGGTTGATGGGTCGCTCGAAACGGAATGTGAAAAATAAGTCTCGTCCCGAAGGGTCGATTGCAGAAGCGTATATTGAGAATGAGTGTTCGACATTTTGTTCCCAATACCTCCGAGGGGTCGAAACAGTGTTTAATCGCAGAGATCGAAACTACGATTCTGACGATCCCGAGATACAGGAAGGTCATTGGATGTGTTCACTCAGAGAATTAGATTGCTAGGGGCTGGAAAAGGACATGACATAGACCGAACAGAGTTCAAGAAAGCTCGGTGGTTTGTGCTGAACAATTGCAAAGGCATCAGCAACTACTTAGAGTAAGTAAAATAAAATTTCATAGGTTTTCTATAATATACAGACGTTGATTAACCTTATCATTACAGTGAACACATGGACGAACTTCGCGCGCAAGGAGTTGGTAACATTTCTCGTATGCATGAGGAACAATTTCCGGATTGGTTCTTAGGGCGAGTAAGTGTTATTGACAAATAATTCAAATTAATTCGTGTCTTTGTTTTTAATGACCTTCTAATATATTGTTGTAGGTTCAAAAATTACGTTCTCAAAATCCATGTACATCGATCGATGAATTGTATTCATTGGCACGTGGGCCTGATACACGAGTGATGCGTTATTCTGCATGTGTTATGAACGGATGTAGATATCATACAGTACAACGGAAGAACGTCGGAGAACTCAGAACAGTGGTATTGTAGTACCGGGATCACATGAGGGAAATCCAATAGAATTTTACGGAAGGCTTGTAGACATTTATGCCATGCAATACTTGCGGGGAAATACTGTATATTTGTTTAAGTGTGATTGGTGGGACGTCGAGATCACCGTGGAATTCGTATCGACGAGAACTTTAAGAGCATAAACACTTCCCGACTGTGGTACTTAGAAGATCCATTTGTTTTGGCTAATCAAGCAAGTCAAGTGTTTTATCTAGTTGATAATCTGCATGGACCTACATGGCGAGTCGTGTAGAAATGCATATGACATTCCCGGCCTGGATCCGGATGGTGAAGTTGATGTAAACATTGAATCGGGAGCAGCCATCGCGAATGAAGCGTATCAAGAGGACGATGCCATTGACTTGTTTATAGACTTCCGACAGTTTAACCTTAATCCACTACGGAGGGATGACGTTACGCCAAACGTTATCCAAGCTTCTGAGGCAATTGATCGGCGGAAAAAAAGACGTATAGATAGTAATGATGTTTCAGAGGGGGATGAAGCAGAAATTGAAGAGAATACCGAAGAAAGTGGGGACGAAGATTCGTTCGAAAGTGATAGCGACTCTACTGAGGATGAGGCATCGGGCGATAACGTGCAAGAATCAGATTCTGATTAATAATTTCTTTCATGTATATTTTTCTTTCTAATGTTGATGTTTGCTGAACTATTTTTACTGTTACTGTCTCGTTTACCATATCTTTATCGTTTATTTTGTTATGTCACAGCTTCTACGGTGAAATGAAGCGTGGACGAGAATTTCCTTCAGTTACTTCTGGACAGTTGCATAGTTACTCATAGTATGAGTCCGATCCCGAGTCCTACCTGAGCGCTCCTTCTCCGAGAGTGAATGAAGGCATGAGTCAAGGCACGCCAGCTTGTCCTAGTAGTTGTGCATGTAAGAAATTATTCTAAGTTATATTTCAATTTTTTAAGTTAACGACCGACTAACTTTGTTAATTTTATTTTATGTAGCGACATCAGCTTCTAAACGTGGGCGAGGTAGGACACGTGGGGTCAGTTTGGAGAAGAGTCTTGGGTCCGGGTCCGGGAAACTATCGGTGCATATCCCGGAGGGAGAGTGTGGAGGAGTGTCTTCCACTGCTGCCACTCTATCGACGAAGATTGGAATGTTGGTCCGAGGGCTGATTCCGATCTCAGTTAACAAGTGGGTCGATGTTCCTGCAGAAGTGAAGGAGTACATTATGGATCGGGTGTTGGTATGATTAAATTCGTAAACATAAAATTTTTGGTGGACGCATTTCGTTTATCATTGTAATATTGTATGTTTTGGTACTTATGCAGGACCACTTCGACCTTGACTACACCCGTCATGAGGACGTGAGGACGGTGGTCGAGACTATGATGACGGCACGTCGAACGCACCGCAACCGAATGCATGCGTATTTTAAGAAGTTCCCGAGTAAAGAGGCGGCGTTGCTGAAGCCGCACCCTGATACCACACAGAAGAACAGTGGAAGGAGTTATGCGATCTGTTCACCAGCGAAGCATTTATGGTACGTGATTACAAAAACTCGTTGCTTAAATATTACATTCTTTTAATATTTAATTACTTAAAATATCGCAGAAACGAAGCGAGCAAAATAAGAAGAATAGATCAAAGTTGACTGTGAACCACGCTGCTGGTTCGCGCTCGTTCCAGCGCACACGAGCTTGCATGGTAAGTTAACAACTAAATCTTAGACTTTATTGATATTGTTTGTCAATAACTTTATGCTATTGTCATGTAGAAAAATCAAGAAAGCGGCAATATCAATCCTGCAGAGCTGTATAAAAAGAATTATACAAACAAAGATGGATTTGGACCTCGGAAGGAGCGAGAGAAATTTATGTAAGTCGCTTTCATTTTAATCTACTTTATGTAATTTATGTATAGTTTATCTACATTAATGTTTCTGGTAATTATTGTCATTTTTTCAGGAACGGATGGATGCCTTCCAGCGTCAGTGTGATTTAGAAGGGAAGACTTACACCGAAATTGAAGTATATTTTGAGATATTGGGCAAGAAGTCGGGATATGTTCGGGGATTAGGACGGGCGGTTAAGCCTCCGCCTTCATCAACTTTGACTACACAGTCTTCTGATCTACAGCACCAGCTAGCAAAGGCAAGGGATGAGATAGAGGCGATGAGAGCTGCTAGAGAAAAAGACTTGCAAGAATTTGCGAAGAAGCAAGCTGAGATGGAGGCCACGCTGAGGGACCACCGTGAGGAGCAGCGGGTGGAGCAGGAGCGCATCCGGTTGGAGCAGGAGGAGCGCATGAAAAAGGAGCAAGAGCGCATGCGAGTGGAGCACGAGGAGCGCATGCAACAGGAACAAGAGCGCATGCGAAAGGAGCAAGAGCGCTTACGGGCAGAAATATCGAAGGAACTGGAAAGAAAATGTCCTCTGTAATGGAGAAGAAAATGAGCGACATGTCAAAGCGACTATTCAGCCAGTTTTGGGGTTCAAAAAGGTAGATGCATGTATATTGTAATAACTTTTTAATTATGTATTATTACGATATTATTTTCGATTTAATTATGGATCACTATATGTTATTATTGATGTTTATTAATATGAGTATTGTATTATTATTATAAAATGTACGTGTTATATAATATTTTCCATTATTATTGTTTAAAAAAAAAAAAAAAAAAATTCATTCTCTCACCGCTATTCGATCGGCATATTCAGCGATCGATCGGTTGTTGTTCAACCGATCGATCATCAATATCACCGATCGATCGGTTCATAAATCAATGTTCCATCCTGAATTAAACGACCGATCGTCCATGGCATAACGATCGATCGTGATACTTAAGTGATCGATCGCTTATATAAAGCGTCCGATCGTCGTTGCTGAAGCGATCGATCGTCTATTTCTTACCGTGCGATCGTTTAAATGTGTCGATCAATCACCAGTATGTAACCGATCGATCGTCAATACGTACCGTTCGATCATCTCAAATGTATACCGATCGATCGCCTTTCCAATCGATCCATCACTTCGTTTTCACCGACCGATCGTAACAAGTACCGATCGATCAGTAAATTTAGTGACGAAAAATTTCCGTCACTAAAAAATTTTCGTGACGAAATTCGGGTTTCGTCACGAAATACATTTCGTGACGCTCATTCGCTGACGGAGCTCGTGACGAAAAAATTTCATCACTAATACTTTTAGTGACGAAATATTGACTTTTAGTGACAAAAAATTTTGTCACTAAAAGTCAATTTTTTTGTAGTGTTCCCAATAGCTTTCATGATCATAACATGTTGTTAGCATCATAGTAGTTGCAGAAGAGATTAGTAACTTCGTGGGGCAAAAAGGTTATCTAAAGCTATCACAAGCTTCAGTTTTTATGACAAATCAACTTCGGCTTTGAATACACTTGCGCTAATACTGTGAACACCAGAATTCCCACCAAAATGAAGCACAACATGATCAGATACTACAAGTGACAGGTCAAGGTCCACCCATAGGAGAACGACAAACAATATTATGTAGATGCCCGAAAAATTCCTTTAAAAAATATAGGATACGATCAACAAGAGGATGGAGTTTTTCTTGAGTGCGCCAAAGAACCCAATTATAGATCTACATTTCGAAAGAAAAAGAAAACATATATTTAATCTCAGGGAATAATGTTGGACGGAAAGACTAGAAGTAAAAGAAGGAATCAAAGTCCACTTACAAATAAAGAAAACTGATGCCTAGAAAAAATAAATAAAGAAAACTTACACCACAAAGATAAAAGATCCGAGACCCAAAATAGGGAGAGTGAGGGATCTTCGCCAGCCATCATGATGAGTGCTCATCCATATGCCAAAAATCATGACAGTTATAGCTAAAAGCTGCACATAGAGGATAAGAAGCAACAGGTATTAGTATTGTGCTGATAAGATAAAAGAGAAAAGTGGAAAGCTGAAGCAGATATATATGTACACATGCAGGCCTCTTTGACGAGATGCTAAGTGCAGGGGTGTTGCTCCCCTCCCATCTCTAATATTCACAAAACGCGCAAATCCCCTGTAATTAGATCCCCATTAATACAGTTATCGAAGATTCATAAGCCAAATCAATATAGAGAGCGCACAAAATCAATTTGAAGGAAGAAACTAACCAAGAAACAGCAACTGTACTAGATTGAGCAGCCGAAAGAATTGCTTGAAGGCAATCGGCATGGCCGTAGTAAGCAGCATAGTGCAAGCAGGTTCTTCGGTGAACATAATCAAACATCAATATCTGAGAGTAAGATCACCATTATTAGCTTTCTTATTCAATTCGATAAATATGAGGACAAGATGAATAATACTAAGATTGAGAATTTTACAAACATTTGCTTCAGCTTCCAGGAGTTTCTTCACGCAGGAGATCTTGCCGTGCCTTGCAGCCAACATAAGCGGAGTCTGAACCATTTCCATCAATAAATCAAAACCACAATGAAAGGAGGCGCAAAAGAACAGAACCCAACCACAAGATCACACATTTCCAAGCAAAAAGAGACAACACAAACTGAAAGCAAAAACCCAGAAAGAACCACATATCAGAACCCCAGAACGCCAAAGAAAAAGAGCAGAATAATATAATGGAAGAGCACCCGCCTGGATCTGGCCATTGTTAGCGGCTATGTGAAGAGCAGAGTGTCGATCGTAGAGAGTGGCTTCGTGCAAGAGAGCTGGGTCTCTCTCCAGCATAGCCCCTACGGTCTTCAAGTCCCCAAACGTTTCCTTTGCGGATGACTTCGACTCCATGCTCCAAAAATAACAAATGCCCGTCCGCAAAGTGAGAAAGGAAACTGAGAGAGGAGAAGAATCGGAAAAAAATTGGAGAATCTCACAATATCTTTTTGTTTGAAATTAAATAATATGTCCTAATTAAATAGTATTATATTACTAATTATTCAAAATATATATGCTCATTATAAGTAAGATAATAGATGTTTTCTAAACTACTTAGATTTAGTCAATAAATATGCAATTACCATAACAACCATAGGTATCATTTACAATATATCATATAATAACTTCAATTTTCATAACACTCCTTCTAATTCCATATTTTATTAAGTAGGTCCCTTAAAATAAAAATTTTCAAATACATGACAAAATAAAATTGTATATTAAAAGAAATAAAATAATTATTAACATTAAATAACTTATAATTAATAAATATATTTTTTCTTTTGCACTTATAACTATAGCAGCATTTGGCACAAACGTTGTTATAGATAAAATATGAAATTTAGCGGCGTTTGTTTAGGGGTCTATAGCGGCAGTCGCCGCTAAAGGTGGTCTTTAAACAAACGTTACTAAAAACACCCTTTAGTGACATTTTTACCGACCGCCACTACAGACCTATTTTTTTTGTAGTGATAGAGTGGATGGGTTAATGTGAAGGCATTACATAGAAAATAAATTATGCAATGGTGATCATTAAGTGCAATTGGATTTGATGACCAATTTTTCTTTTTCCAAGTGATTTTATAAGCAATTTCAAAAGAGTTTTAATAGAAGCTTGATCTTTTTTTGTTTGTGTTAGTATATCTTAAATCGTATCAATGCTTTCTTTTGTTAAGGCAAAATTTAGTGCACCTATTGTATATTGTCAAATTTGTCATGTTCTTGTGAAAAATGCCTTTGCAGAATAATTTCTACCTTTCTTTTAATTAGCTGTGTTAGTTGAAGCTAAAATCTCGCTGTTAGATGATGAACCTTCGAATGATGACGAGTCATTTGGTATGTCAATAACCAAAATAGTGATTGTGTTTGTATTTATTTATTTTTATCTTTGTTCATGTCATTACTGTTTGTTAATTTTTCAATATTGCAATTGCAGACAATGTTGATGTGAGGGTGATGGTGATGGTGTTGGTAGTAGTGCAAATGGTGCAGATAGTGTAAGAACAGATGGTGCTGAAGCTGCTAAGGATTAAAGTTATAGTTATTTATTGTTAAATGTCATTACTTGTTAGTTTTTAGACTACTGAGAAACTTTTAACTTATTTACATTTGTTGTAAAACTTGTAAGACGTTATTTAGTCAATGATGAAATATATTTTCTTTTGTTACACTTTTGTCTTTTTGCATCAATCAATTAAAATCTGTAATAAAATTTGTATTACAGGATATACAAAAAACGCAAGTTTTTACGCGTGTATCTATTGCAGCATTTTTAAAATTGATATAGTGGCAATACTAACTGGAAGAAGAAGAAGAGAAAAAAAAAAAAAAAAAATGTTGGCACAGACCTTTAGCGGCGGTCACAAAAATACCGGTAAAGGTATGAAGCAGCGTTTCTTGAAAAAGTTGGAATTGCATTCAGGTCTACTCCAGCGATCGCCAAAACTGCCACTATATACCTATTGCGACGGTTCGATAGCGACAGTCACGATCGTCGCTAAAAAACTGTTGCTAAAGCTATAGCAACGGTTTTTTGACCTTTAACAATGATTTCTGACCGCTATTAAAGATTATTTTTTTTTGTAGCGTGATAACGTTCTAATTCACACTCGAAGAACTATATATAAACTCAATGCTATGCAGTGTCAAATTTTGTCTTTTACTTTACATTCTGTTTTACAGTCTCTTAATTTTTCACATTTGTAACACTTTGCTTTACCTTTATCCTTTTTCTTCAATTAGTTTGTATTTATTTGTATTCTTTTATAAATTTTATTAGAAAAAACAATTTTCCTTTTCTTTCTGTGATATTTTTTAGATTGTTTGAAGTTTGACTTTTCTGCTCTCAAACTTCCGTCTATATATGCATGTGTGTGTGAGAGAGTCAACAATTGTGAAAATACTGTTATCTTATGTTAATCTTAATTAATTTTATGTTGATCCACTAATTAAAAATAATATCGAGTTTTTTTAAAAAAATGTTGTATATGCATATAATAACTTGTCGTGAAGCCAACGATATATTTGTGCAAACGGTACTGTTATTTTATATGAGTCTGAACTATATATATGTTGATCTATTAAACAAAAATTATATAATGTCAGGTTCTTTTCTTTTACTATTAATGTCTGTGTTATGTGTCTCTGATGGAGTTTTATATATGTGTCTGTGTTATGTGTCTGATGGAGTTTTATATATGTGTGTGTGTGTGTGCGTGTGTGTGTGTGTGTTAAATGTTTCTATGAGGCAATGCACAAAAACACATTAACAATTCTCTATACAAGAATTTATATATATATATATTTATTTATTATTTTGTTTGGTGACGGTATATATATATCCATTCAGTTGTGACACTTTCTATATAGAGAAACCAAAGATCCAATTGTGGATGGTTTCAAATGTTATATTATTTGAAAACAAATAAGAAGCTAGGCTACCAATTATATATATAAAAATAGAATGCCTAAAGCTACAAATGAAAATCAATTGTTATAATTTAAATTCCCTTTAAGAATAGTACTTTAATGGCACTCCTATCTCAGGTTCTAATTGGCACTTGACTTCTACATGCATTAATCCCAGTTGGAGGCCGGATGCTATATTGCCATGTTCATGCCTGAAGCAACTGCGCGGTTGTCCATCAATGCATTATAAATACAAGACTCCCATTGTCAGTTCCATTGCAGGACTTTATTCAATTAAGTTGAAGCATAGAGAAAGAGATCAGAGAGAGATGGGAAGCCACAAGCAGCGACAGCAGCGAGTGAATGACGTAGTTCCATCATCATTGGGTGGGGAAGTAACCGCATAGCAGCCATTGAAGTGGAGGGAGAGATCCCACCCTCCATCAATATGATTAGTACCGACAAGCACTTTGATCACGACATTGAAGACCCTAATCACCAGGTATATATATAAAGGTCATGCAATTCCCTTTTTACCATTGATACATGTGGGTCGAGTTTAGATTATAACAATTGATTAAAAGAACGTATATAAATGGTGTGTTGCCACTTTAATGACCCTTTCGTTCGAGTTGTCCTTTCTAAGAATTCCAAGCTTATCAGCTAAAATATCCATTTTGGCTCTTTGGTAATCGTAAAAGCCTCCAATATCGTGAAAATATGTTCATGCTAAGGTAGCTTGGATTGTTTGGAATATAAATTATAAGCTTCTATAGAGCGGATGGGTTAATGTGAAGGCATTATATAGAAAGCAAATTATGCAATGGTGATCATTAAGTGCAATTGGATTTGATGACCAATTTCTTTTTTTTTTTTTTTTTTTTTTCTAAGCGATTTTATAAGCAATTTCAAAAGAGTTTTAATACAAGCTTGATCTTTTTTTGTTTGCGTGGGTATATCTTAAATCGTATCAATGATTTCTTTTGTTAAGGCAAAAGATCTCCCAAGCATGAGATGATGAGAAATCTCTCTCTCTCATATTTTTATATGAAGAAACTCTTCCATAGATTTTCTTTTCTCCTTTGCAAAATATTCTCCTTTTCTAATAGTTTCTCCTTCTCTCTCCTTGAAGAGCTTCTCCAAGGGATAACTTTCACTCTTTCACTTAAGCATGAAATCGATACTACACTGTGAGAGCGAATAGCTACTCGAAAAGTTGCTAATCATTATATATATAAAGTTATTTAGCATTAATTGGTATTACACATAAACTTACAACTGAACACAACCATGCAAGATCAGTTGCATAGTATGACAGCTTTAATAGATGAGCTCGAAGTAAATCCAAGTACTACACCGTACAATTTGTTAGCTACTAGCAGCATACCAAGCAACCCATATATAGTTCCTTCTGAAAAGATAGGCTGGAGGTCTCGTTGGT
>CM025851.1:35532230-35599273 GCA_003952965.2 Morella rubra
ATTGGAAACCATAGAATCCTATGCCCACCTACTTTCTCATCCTGAGTTTCCTTGTCTTTTTTACTATTCACAGTATGTGTGCACTACTTTGGAAGTGGGGCACCACAAAGTCTAGCATTCTCCTCATAGGTTGAGGGACCAAAGCTCTCCAACTGAGTGCCTGAAGGGTATGGATCCATAGAGATTATTGTTTGCTATGCTAAACCTAGCTAAGAAATTCAGCCTAGCAAGTGACACTGGCATCTCGCTATTTCGCTTGACAACCGATTCATAGAGAGGTACAATTCTTCCAAGTTTGTGAGCTCTGACATTTGGCCTAAATGTTGCCTGAGATGTTGTTATCGCTAAGATCCTCCGAATCAACTTCAATCGACCAATATCTCAATAGGGATCTTGCCACCAAGACTATTGTTGTTAAGGTAAATCCCTGGTAGAAGTTTAAGAGAGTATTGCACTGGCCATTAACCCTACTACCAACTATGCTAAAAAGTGGTAAAATCAAAGAGCTAGTATCGTTCTCCAGAGCTTGTGCTGATATAAATGCAAGCAATGCACATAATTCTTTTGGAAATTCACCCAAAGAAGTGGCTTTGAGATAACTCCAAATTCTTGAGCCTTGGAAGGGTCGAGGAGTTGAACCTGTGATACCGTTGGAATTTAGAAGCAAAATTTCCAACTTCTTTTGATTAGATAGCCACATGGGCAATTGACCAGTCAACTGGCATCCAACAAAACCCAAGAGTGTGAGATTTTCGAATCCATCAGAATGAGCTATGCTGTCATTTGTTGGTATTTTTTCATGAAAAAAAATTCGTCCAATGATAACAACAACAGGAACTTACAATGCATCAAAATCTTGATTGCTCCAGTGATATTAGGTAGATTGTTAGAAGCGATCGAGAAAAAAGATAAGAACTGCAATTACAACACTTCAGGTGGGATTTGCCCCTCCAGTCAGTTATCGAGAAAAAAGGTCCTTTTGTCCATCATAAGTTAGCCAATTAACAAACAATCAACATAGAGTAAAGGTTGAGATGTCCATTTTTGGGTTCGATAGCCATTATCCAGAATCTCTTTTTTGTTTTTTTTTTTCATAAGCGACTAAATTGTTAATACATAAATCAGGGGCCTTGAATGGGCAAAGTATGTCCCATTTGCTAGCTAAATGGGGAGCCTCATCACAATGTTTTGGTTGGCTTTCGTTGGATTTCGTTGGATTCTATTCCTAGTTTTGTCTCCTCTTGTGATGATGTTTTTAAACCTCCTTGATTGTTGTTAGGGCTGATTAATGGTAGAACCGGTGCCGATTTGGCCAAAACCAGCACCGCTATGCTACCGCTAAGGCTGATGTCTATATTTTGACACCAGCACCGGCAGGGAGCAGTAACCAGCCTTGCGCTTTCAAAATCGTAAGTCACAAGGAATGTAGAACTAGTGACAAAGTGCCAACTTCAGCAGACTTCTTGAGTTTATGAAGAGAGTTGTGGAAAAAGACTCGAAAGGGTGATTTATTTATAGGATTTCAACTTGTGCAAACTTCATGATGCTGCGAAGAAAATGGTTGGCAAGGACTCAAATGAGTTATGGGATGCGCGCCAACTTCAGCAGACTTCATGATGTTCTGAAGAGAGGGGGTTGACAAAGTCTTGAACCACTTCTACAAAACAAATGAGTTAATTGGTCATGTTGTCCAGTTTTCCCACTTCAAATTCTTCAAATTATTCTCCATATTTCAGAGCTTTGGTTACAGAAAACTTTTGCTCTATATTTCATTTGACATATATAGCGTCCCACCTTGACCCAACCTTGACCCCTTTAAGACGTCCCGCACTTTCCTCTCTTAACAGTAATCGGTATAACACTTCAGAACAAATAATAAAATGTGGTGAAACTTGAGGCTGTGTCTCCGCTGACTGGGGAAGCAGAGGCTGCCAAGGTTGAGGCAGAACTGGCGCTAGCGGCAGGATGTAATAATATCGTTTTGGAAGGAGATTCTAAGGTGATTATCAAGGCCATCCAAACAGCTCCACAGAAGGTGGACTGGCGTATTGATTCTCTCGTGTCTGATATTGTATTTGTTGCATTTGATTAAGTCTTGGAAGGTTAGACACGTTAGACAAGTGCAAATATGGGCGTGCATTTGGCTCGTTGGGCCGCCACTAGAATCTTTTCTTGTGAGTATAGCATGAAAACCCCTTTTTCAGAACACTTCAAGGACTTCATACAAGCATATATGAAATGCCCTCTTTTAATCCGACATTTGATTAGAATGTAAGAAACATCAACAACCCTCTATGCATTTGATGAAATTTGTATTAACTTGGTAGCCTAATAGTCAAGGTTACTCTTAAAGAACCTTAGATCATTAAATCTAGTTCAACTTAGTAAAGTCTCTGGGACTGACTTAAATAAAACTCATCGGTCAATCATTCTCTTCTTCCACTTCATGTGAGATTCAGAGTGTCACAATTATATTATTAATTCTGAATCAACTCATCTCTCAATTATATCATCGTGGGTGTGAGTTGTGGTGACAGTCAAAATGTTCTTTGGTATCGAGAGTGAGTTGAGACCTGGCCTGCCAATGGTTGGTGTCTCTGGATCCTTCGATTCAGATTATACGGGCCTCGAGCTCAGATGGGTCTCTAAGCCAATTGGGCTTTCATGTCTGATTGGGCCTAGATGCATGCCCACGTGACGAGGACCTTGTGCCCTCTTTAAAAGTCTTTTTGGACCTCAAGGCCACTAGGTTTGTTGCTGGCACTTAAGCCTTTTAGATTGTAATGCACTGTCTCTTGTAATTTAACTCATTTATAAGAGTGGTGGATTGGCTAAAAAAAAAAATCATACTAACGCAAACAAAAATTGCTTTTAATACATATAAAGGTTTGAAAATACATATATAAATCATTTATCGACGTAGGACGTACGGCCTCCTCCACGTGGCTCCCCATGGCAGGGACAAAAGCTATACAGGGTGCCATGGGAAAAAAAATTCTTGGAAAAAAAAAGTGTTTTATTAATGATTTTTTTTCCTTTTTTTGTATTTTATAAATTGTCTCTTTAATATCTAATTCTGACTTCTCTCTATAGGATAAATAGGAGAAGCTCCCATCAAAACGACTTAAACTAGAGAGGCGGAATCAAATTGAAATTGTACGTTTCTTAAGACCGCAAGGCGAGGATTGAGGATCACATAAATAAAGGTGTGATTGAACTCAGAGTTTTTATGATATTAAAAAAGTTACAAATAAGTCTTCGAGATAAGAAAAAAAAAAAATAACTTCATAAAGTCAATATTTCCTTAAAAATAGGCACTTATGTAGATTCAAATTAGAATTTTTTAATTTTTTGTCTAGTTTGTAATGTGTAATTTAAAAAAAGATATACAAATAAGTGGACTCATATCATTTAATATTGTCCATATAAATTTTCAAATAATATAAATACTATAATAAAATTTTGTTGTGTTATCTTCTAAATTATAAAGTGTAATCTGTTCTGAAAATTATAGAGAATGTTCTTCTCCTTATATGGTAGCATACATTATAACTTGTTTTTAACAAAATATGGACCCTAATTTGTCAATTTTCTCACGAATTAGACTCATTCGTAACTTTTCAATATTATATGGAATTTATATGCAATTATGCCCAGATAAAAGGAAAAAAATAAAATATTATCGATACGAAGTGGATGAGCAAAAAAGTTCACCGGTCTTACCAGCTCTAAACGACTTCCAGTCTTCCACGACCCCCGTCTCTATCACTTCTCCTGGAGTTCTCCAACCAAACCAACATTTACCCCTCGCTCTCTCTCATCAGAAGACAGAAGCCATTTCTCTATGCAAGATGTCAAACTTTACTGTAGAGTCCTCCCCAGTTGAGACCAGTGATGGTGTCAAGCTCCACACGAGGCTCTTCAAACCGACAGGAGAAATCAAGGATAACTTGGTCGTTGTTCTTGTCCACCCGTACTCGATCCTGGGTGGTTGTCAAGGCCTCTTGAAAGGTATGGCAGCTGGGCTGGCAGAGAAAGGTTACATAGCTGTGACTTTTGACATGAGAGGCGCTGGGAGGTCGAGTGGAAGGGCTTCTCTGACTGGTTTTGCGGAAATCAAGGATGTTGATGCTGTCTGCAAGTGGGTCTGTCTGGATCTTTCTGTCGATAGGATTTTGTTGGTGGGATCTTCTGCAGGTATGAATTTCTTACTTGTTTTGCAACAGTTTCGTAGATCAAGTATTTATTTTTCTTCTTTGGATAGGAAAAGCTCAATGTTTTGGTAGTGACTTGATTGTTTGTTTGGTTGGTTTTGGTGTACTGGTTTGTAGATCTGTGAAATGGGTGTTAATTTTGAAGTCTATCTTGCTGTTTTATGTATCGTAGGTTGTAATTTTATTCTCACTGAGAGTAACATCTAGTAAAGAACACATTTTCCTGAAAAATTCATGTTTTAGTGGGTCATATAAGATATATTAGGTCAATTTTAGACAAATTTCGTGCTGCCTGTGTCATATTATGATCTGCTAAAACTTGGTGAAGCGGTTATCTCTAACCTCTGCATCTTGTTGATATAAATTTCCTCTATTAGTCTGTCGTTCGCTTTCTTTTCTAGGTCAAGAGATTGGCTGTTGAGAACTGATGATGTACATTAACCGAGTATTATAAGATGCAACACGGGGCGCTCTCCTAGGTTTCTCCCAACCATGATTTATTTTATACTAGATGCATACATACGTAAGTACCTACATACACACGTATGTAATATACACTGATGTATATGGGTGAGGTTTACATTCACCGTGGGTAACTCTTTTGATTATATTAAGCTCAATAACGTTTAGTTGCATCAATATTTTTGCCGAACCCACCATTGAATGGCATAATCTCTTGATATTCATCTTGTTTGTCGAATATCAAGATTAAAAACTATCGCATTATTTGTGGCCATCACATAAGTGTTCTATGTATGGACTGTTTTGATCCTCTGGTAAAACATTTTCCAGATCACGGATTGGCAGTAAGCATCAGAGCACTGATTCTTCTCGGACATTAAAAGATTTTGGACTTCAACGTATCTGCTTTTGATACCTTCATCCAAACTTTGCCTGTTTTTGTTTTCCAGTGATTCCTGGAGTCTATTCAGTACAGTATAGATCTGAATCATATTGGTCATTGCATAAATTCTAATATATCCCAAGGGCGGCTTGAAAAGTTGTAAAGTTCCTAAAGTCAGTGGGTTTGCAGACTCACATGGAGGAATTAATTGATTGAAAGAACAGATTGTTGTATTTTGTCTGATTATATGTCTTGGGATGCTTCCAGTGCACATCTAGTTTACATAACTCTCCGAAAATTATGTGTAAATACTTTGCTTATCTAGTTTACACTATAGGAGGTTCATTACTATAGGAGGTTCATTTGTACAATTAAAAGGTTGGGCTCATAACACCCATTAGATAATTTGTAACCCGTGAAGTTGAATAATAAAAGGCCTTGGTAGTTCTCTCTTTTTTGGTTTTTTTCTGTGCTGACGCTTTGGAAGTTCTTGCTAGAAAAATTATTCAGTTAACACCCCACCCCCAAAAAAAAAAAAAAGAACTTGCTATAGCGTTCTTGGGTTTCTCTGTGCCTCTTATAGCCATAATTCTAAAGGCATTCATGCCTTTTTATTCCGAGTATCATTCTTAGTCAAAGGATGCTGTAGTGTAGATGAAATCCTCAGTGAAATTAGTAATTCCATTAAAAGAAAATTTGCTTATTATGCCTTCTGTCACAGGAGCGCCAATTGCAGGATCTGCAGTTGATCAGATTGAGCAAGTTGTGGGCTATGTGAGTCTAGGGTACCCTTTTGGCCTGACTGCCTCGATCCTTTTCGGGCGACACCACAATGCCATCCTAAAGTCCCCAAAACCTAAACTCTTTGTTATGGGTACTCGGGATGGGTTTACTAGCGTCAAACAGCTGAATAACAAGTTGAGTTCTGCTGCCGGGCGCGTTGAAACACATTTGATTGAAGGGGTTAAGCCACTTTCAAATGGAGGGTCCTTCTTATGATGTGCAGATGGTGAATCTTATTCTTGAATTTGTTGCTTCCTTGTAGTACTATTGTCCAGTTCAGGGAGTTATCAATGGAATTTATCGCTGCATTGTATGTGTATGCTAATTTTTTGCCATTGTTTACGTGCAGGATAAGATTGTTGCTTTAGATTCTCTGTACCATTACAGTGAAAAATTAGCCATCTGTCCTAGGATCTTGGCCTGTTAACCAAGTATAAGAACCTAGTAAAATGTGTGTGTGTGTGTGTGTGTGTGTGTGTGTGTGTGAGAGAGAGAGAGAGAGAGAGGCAACAAAGTTTAAATGGTCAAGGCTTTTTGCTGTTTAAATGTTTTACAGCAGTAGTTTTGCCACAAGGTTAGATTTACAACAAAAGCAAACCTAATTTCTATCCAAGAGACCACGAGCCAATCTAACGCCTGGGTGATCCATTCATTCTGAATTATACATTGCCATTGCCTTCCTCTTGCGGATGACTGCTGCAACTCTATCCTTTCAGGACATTGTTGTCCCCATTTGAACCTTCAACTACTCTACCCTTGCCAATTTCATCACGTTGCCTTTTCCTCGATCCTTCTTGGTCCATTGATTGCCCGTGTGAGAATGGATGTTCGCCATCTGCTTGGAAGCCAAAGGATAATGAAAAAAAAGTATTGTTTTCATGATACATACAGGTATTAAAACCCTTCATTGCTTCCCAGGAAACAAAAATGACCCATAATTAGGGAAGACAATTCTAGGGAATATCAGTTGAGTGATGCATCAGATGAAAGCAGTGACGATCTCGTTCGGTCTGGGATTTGCCCCAGGAGTGGAGATCAGTAAACGATACTACCAGTTAGAATATTAAACATATGAAAAGAACTTGAACTCTATGAGCATGTTCGAATTATACCAGTACCCGGTGCGGTCCTATTTTCTTAGTCGAGTGCAAGGGGGGGAAAGGACTAAGGACACAATAAACAAATAATATACAACTCGTAGCCGTCAAATCTCAATTTACAAAAACCAAAATTAATGGATACAACACAAGGCAGCATTACTTTTATTCAACTTCATCTACTATATAACATGACTATTTGTTAATTAGTTATTACCACTTTCACCATCAGATGCGTCTTCAAGCCTTTCAATTGCATCCACCAAGGCTTGTTCATGCTCCTGCATTTCAAAGGACGCATCACAATTATTGGAATGCAAAGACTGCAAAATAAACTGCAGAAAACACTTATTTATGGGCTACGGCCCCCAAGGTTTGTTGCTGGCATTTAGGGCAATTTCTGCTGTAAGTTCTCAACTGTAATTTTTCTTGCTTTCAATAAAATGTGTCTTGATAAAAAAATGTAAAATAAAAACTGCAGAAAACGCTTGGTTCTTACTTTCAGCACTTTTTTAGCTTTATCGATTTCCCTGGGATCAGGATGACTAGCACCAAACACTTTTTCCACCTGTATTAAAAATGGACAGTAATTAAGGAAATGTACTGTCACTATATTGAAAGCTAATTAAAACAATCAAATACCCTCCTACCTCCTTGATAAGAGTATCAGTGTGAACTATTTCAATATCACCCTTTGCCTTCTTTTCAATCCCATTCTGCGATGAGGAAAAATCTTTCTTGGTCTGACCCTTCAAGGTTCCTCTACCTCTTCCTCCACGAGTGACAGCACCGCCACGTGAAACAGATTTCTTAACCCCTTGGCCTGGCCCAGGGTGGCCACTTTTACGAGAAACTCCAAGATTCTCCCCTTCCCACCTGATATCTTTAGGAGATATCTAGCATGTAAAGATTAAATAGCCATAAGCAAACGGCCATTTTTCTAATGCATATAGAGACATTAAAATGATGTATTAGTAATATTGCAAGAGATGGCGAGGATGACAGAGGACGTACTAAACGGGATACAGAAGGATTAACTAAACAGCATGAAGTGATTGTGCCCTTTGAAATAGGGAAAAAAATCTACAAAAACTGATGTATTTCGTCCAGTGCGGCCTGAAAACAATCAAAGCCTCTACGAAGTGAATGAACCATTGGCAATGGCCCATTTATATGATACCAAAATCATGAGCAAAATTCTGAAGTTAACAGCATCGTTTTTTGTTTGTTTGTTTGTGGCGACATCATTCTCAAGTGTCTCAGATTTAAAGCATGCAACGTCCTTTTACATATCACAAATTGTACCTCAGTTGACAATGCATCATCATTTGATGTTTGATTAATTAATTAACTGAACCTACAGCTTAGATCCACAATGCAAAACTCAGGAGAAGCATTCTGTGAAATAAAGAACAAGAAGAAACTGCATAACTAAGACTGCATACTAAACAAAGGTAGTCATCAATCTCCAAGATCTCTTCAACATTCAGGGTATACATGCTATAATCCACATACTAAAAAACAAATAAGTTATAGTAAAAATTGGACTCCAAAACCATGGCAATGGATTTACCTCTTTCAGATTGACCCACTCCCAGGTTTCATCTGCTGTATTAATATCATAAACCAAAGCATGTCGGCCCTGTGACACATGGAAAATAGTAAGATTACTCAAGGCCAATTCATTATTTTAATCATGAGTACTCAACAGTAAAATGTACCTCAACGCGGTTATAGTCAGTTATAACTGCCTCATAAAAGTGGTTGTCTGCTGGCCACCTTGTCCATACTTTTCTTCCGATTACTGGATCGTAGGTTGCATCTTTAGCAGGTTCATTTGTCGCAAAGGGACCAGAAGAACCATGATTAGCAACCTGGGTCCTTCCTGTAAGACCTGTAGAAGGATACTGCATGGACTTCATTGACGATGCAGTACATGATGCCCTCCATTAAGAGAAAATTAGAGGAGGATGACACCTAAAGAGACAATATTGATTTCATCATTCACTCCTCCAAACTATCTTACTTCCTGATTTTGGCTTCTTGCTCCTTGATCCAGGGGGAGGACCTCGTCTCAAGGCTGATGAAGATGGTTGCACAGATGGATGCATGGCAGGAGACGGTGCACCTAGGGTCATGGAAGCCACGGATTGGGATGTTTTCGGTTTCTTGCGTGATGCTGAAACCGTAGGGCTAGGTATGGGATCGTGAACAGGCTGAGAAGTATTGAGGATGCCAGGTTGGAGCCCTCTTGCCTTCCTCCATTCTCTACAGATTGATTTGTTCACAGTTCCAATTAAAAGACAAACCCAAATACAAGTTAGTACATCCTAGATGAAAGCTAATCGGCAGAATACACGTCCAAAAGATTCAGACCTTATCCTTTGGATGATGTCCTCAGCATTAACCCTGGATAGAAGCTCTCTGTGTTCCTCATCTGATACTCTCAGCTCCTTTCTAAGTTCTGTAATTAAACTTTCCTGGTCCTAAAGTATAGATAACAGCGGGCTTTCAGATAGCATCAACACCATTTAACTAGACAAATTACGACAGAAAAATGAATATATACCCAAGTGATTGCATCAGATTGAGCTTTGAAGGCCCGAAGGACAGAACAATATGCATCTTGTTCAATGTGGTGGATCTGTGTTTCCATATCACCATGCACCCTCGGTAATGGAGCAGAACCTAGAAGTGCAGCTCTTCCATTTCCAGCAGCATGGCCTGCTCTTTGATATCTGTTTTGATGCGAAGGAGGAAGATCATCATCTGTTCCTGCAGTGTTTTAAAAGAAAATAGTTCAATTAGATGAGCTGTTTTAAAAGAAAATAGTACATTAGATGAGCAAGTGTCTGGGGTGTGGATCCCAAATTCTCTCAGAATTTGCAGTAAGAACGAAAAAAATTGGGTTCAGTTACCAAAACCATTGAAAAGTACCAAAAATTAACAAACCCAAATATATCACATTTCCTCAGATATATCAACAAACCCCAAAAACCAAATTCATAGAAATGGAAAGTGCAAACAATCATTGATTGCTTCACCTACCCTATTTACATCCAACTGAGACTACTAAAAAATCGGTTCATACGCTACTATGACAGCCCTAAAACTTAATTCCAAAAAGATTTGTAAACCATCTTTAGATACCAGAAATTGAAATTCCAATAAATCAACTTATTAGAAAGGAGCATATAATTACTGAATAACAACTACAGGTCTTCACAATTACTAAGCCCTTGAAGAAAGCCCCAAAGTGTTCAAAGCATTTGAAATTCATCACAGCTACTTCAAAAACCAACTTTTACGCCAAACGGAGAAAACCCTGGAAAATTTACATCATTTTAACAAGTAACAGCAGAGAAACCAAAATTGGTCCGAGAACATGAACCGCAACTCTGGAGTGGTGTCAAATTTTCAACGTTTGAAGCATAGTGCATCGAATTTCAAAAACGAACTGCTTAGAGAAGTGAAAAAACCAACAATTTCTTCTCTATGCTTCAAACGACAATCATCGAACCCATGAAAAACAAGTAATTGCACAGCCCACATGAACAATTCGAAAGTTTTTTAGAACCCAACTCAAATCTACGAAAATTTAACCACCGGAAACTTTAGAAATGCACAAAAAAATTGGAAAACATCATCTTCGAATCAAGCTCACCGCTGCTATCAGATATCTGGAAGTCCATGGCTCCCCTCCAAAAAAAAATTCACCAAAAAAAAAAACTAAAGAACCCCACGTCAGAACCATTTATGAAACATCGAATATCCGATCAAATCCATCGAAACCTCCAGTCCCTCCTTACTCATACAGATTGTACGGTCCGAAAGACGACAAATTGTTGGAAATTTGGTCCGATTTGAGGCAAAATTCGGTGCCGGAAGCTCCAAAGAAGTTGAATTTTGTGGTGCAGAGAGTGATAGACCGGATCGAATTGTTTAACTCAGAGTGGGTTCGGTCAGGCAATTTTCTTTGAGTTTTGGGGCTAAACTCTTATTTCAGATAGTTTTGGGGCTAAGTTGGGTTAGAATTTGATATTTGGGATTGGAGTGTGAAATGATAGGAAACGTGGATTAAAACTAAAAATTGTAATTTATGACCTTGCTTTAAGAAATGTGCTTCTATCCCGTAGAGCTGTTCCTGTCCGTTCCAAGTCTGATGGTGGTGGATAATTGCCACTGCCACCGGGTGGGCCGGATCTAGATTTTGGCCAGTGGCATCGCCACCGTTATCATTTTGGTTCAATAACCAGTCTTTGGCAGTGACAATTTTAACAGTGGTGGGAGCTGGTTACCACCATCATTAATCGGCCTAATTTTTTTTTTACTTTTTTGGTCCTAGGCCCAATTTTGTAGCACAAACTAGGGTTGCACAGAACCGAACCGCAAAACTAAATCAGACTGGATTGGATTTGTGGTCTTAGTAGTCCAAATCTGATCCGGTCCGAACTGTATTTAAAAAATCGGTTTTAAGTGGCCACTTTCGATGCCACTTAGTACATTTAAAAATGATAAATTCATGAAGATTTCAACAACTTATTTTAGTGTTGTTTGTTTTGGACTTTCTTTATGACCAAATTACTAAACATTTTGAACCAAATAAAACCTATATAATACGCTCCAAAAAGAAAAAGAAAAAGGTTAACACAATTTCCCTCTCAAACTACCATTCAATTCTCAAATACCCCTACAAATTTTAACTCATTGTAACTTACCCTCATAAACTATACTTCTCATTGCAATTTCATCCATCAACCAATTGGAGCCATTATATCAAACGGTTTATATTCCACGTAACAGACACGTGACCTTCTCCTTATGTGAAAAGATAATTTTACCCTTGTTTGAGTCATTTCTAGCATTTTACAATGCTTCTAGCAATTTTGTAGAGCACAAAATGTAGTTAGCTAATTTTTTTATTAAAAAAAAAATGACTCACTTAGAATCGAGTTGGTTAAATTTATCTTTTCAAGTAATAATAAGGTTACGTGTTGTTTACATGGGATGGAAAAAAAAAAAAAAAAAGATGACTCACTTAGAATCGAGTTGGTCAAATTTGTCTTTTCAAGTAATGAAAAAGGTCATGTATCGTTTATATGTGATGAAAACCATTTAATATAATAATTTTAGCAAGTTTGGGGATGAAATCGCAACGAAAAGTAAAAGTCTCTAAAATCAAAGGAAATCTTAAAAGATATAAATCTAATCCAATAAACTCTAAAATCAATAATTTAAACTAACTTTCTAAAAAAAAAATCTCGATTTTAGTGGTAATCACCAAAGTAGTGTTGGTATCCCCTGTAAATAAAAAATCCCCACAATTAAGTATTTTGGGCTATTGGCATCGGCACCGGCACCACCATAGGGAGGGTACCGGTAGTGGGAAAATCAAATTTTTGTTGTTTCCTTAAACAACCATAATATCCTTAAGACCAGTAGTATGTTTCTGTCTTTTTTTTTTTTTATTCTACCTTATAATTTTAAGCTCGAATTTGCATAGTGCAAAAAAAAAGATTGACACAATATGTGACTCTTAGCATATGTAATATTGCATATAACGATGCTAATTACATTTAATTTTTATTGTATTTATTTCTCTCCACTTTGTTCCATATAATTTGAATATAAAATTACATAAGATCCTAATCCATTTTTTCCTTATTTTCCTTATGCTTTTATTTTTTGGATACCAAGGGACGATTGGCGACGTCGTGTATACACTAGACTTGGATGAATCTTGTTCAATTTGGTGGCTTTGGAGAGCTTAACTCCGTGACAAACTCCAACCATGTGCAACTACTTCTCAGCACATATCATTTAAGTTGCAAATTTTATCATTGTGTTCTGAATTTTATTTTGTTCTCTCCTTTTGGTTGAGTTTTAAAATTTTGAACTTGCCCTTCTGTTGTACATTATTTTGTTTCTTTTCCTCTGCTAATTTTGTCCATAACATCATGAAAGTATGTTTTTATCTACTTTGAACAGTTTCTGTTACTGAAATCAAAGGGAGTATTGTGATGTCTACCAATTGGACAATGTGGCACACCGAGCCATTGTGGGTGAGCTATTTAGGTCCACTTTCTTTTGGTATAATCTTTTTTTACCAATTGTAACTCAACCGAAATCAGAAAAGAAATCTTGATTAATTCACTAGTTTGCTATATAGTTAGAGCGCATTTAAAACTGTATGGTGATGCATATTGTGGTAGGTTTAATTCTCCACGAAGATAAAATTGATAACTTAACTGAGAGCTTAAACTGTAAGCAGTCCAACCTTTTGAGATTTACTGATAGTATTAATGTCTCACAATGCATTTAAATTGGGTCAAATTCATTTGAGCACAGTGAACAAATAGCATTGTCAAAATTTTCTTTAGTTATCCAATTGAAAGAGTCTTTACTAACACACGTTTTTACTACCATTTCTCTGACTAAAAAAACTTAGAAAATAATAATTAATGATAAAGGAAAAAAAAAAGTAAAATATGTAAAAAAGAAGGAATGTGAAAATGAATTTTGGGCATGTTGTTTTGTAAAAATATTATAGGCAATAATGAATGAATGAAATTCGTAAAAACGAACATCTAAAATATTAAAAAAATCATACAAAACACTAATATTTTTAACACAAACTCTAATAACTTTTCACACAAACTCAATACATTTAAAAAAAAAAAAATTCTAACAAATCTTCTATCTCCATTCTTTTTCACCAAATTTCAATAATTTTTTTTATTAAAAAATTACATCAAATCATCTCTCTTTACGTCTTTTTACAAATTCAATAAAAATTAAATATCTTTTAAAAACTTTTTAATAATTTTTACACAAAAACCTATAAAATTACAATCTACATAAATATTCATAATTCTTTCAAAAATCCTAAAAATCCTAAAATTACAATTTTTATAAAACTAAGAGACAATTTCTTAGTTTACCTCCTAACTATAGGCAAAAATCAATATCGCCCCCTTAATTATGAAAACGACTATTTACGTCTTCTAAATTTTCAAAATCATCGATGTACGCCTTCTGTCCAAATTAGTTGTTAAGTCAGTAGGAAATACGTGAAAAATGACCGAAATGCTGCTAAGACAAAAATTATTAAAAATATTTAAAAATTTATTAAAACATAAAAAATCATATTTTAAAAAGATAATATTTTTTAAATAAATCTATTAAAACTCTATTTCAATAATTTATTTATTTTTTTGACGATTACATTGACAATTTTAGAAATTTAAAACACGTAAATCTCTATTTTTATAGTTAAAGGAGTGACATTAATATTGACTCACAATCAGAGGACTAACTATAAAATTATCCCTAAAACTAATATCCCTGGTCCCGCGATATAACTTTTTAGATTGAAGTGAATTTTAATAATAGAAGGAATTTGACGAGCAAGTTTGTCTAGTCCGGAAGGGGGCTGTGTAGTTACGAGCTGGAGGCAGTGAGTTGGTCACGTCGCTCCCATCTGTCAGTGTCTCTGACTATTAGAACTCGAGACCGCAAACCACGTCACGGACGACTCATTAATACCATAATAAAAATAATTTACTCAAAAAAACATTTTAAACAGAAAATGCTGCTTTCCCATTTCTCTCCCAAGCCATCGTTCTGCCTCTCTCCCTTGTTCTTCTCCTCTCTCTCCCTCACCTCCTTACGGTTCCGGTCCTCTAAATCCCCTTTCCACACCTTCCATTCTCTCAAATCCAGGTCTTGCCCTACCTTCTCTGGACCGCCCTCCCTTGCATGCCGCGTCAGCGCCGGAACTGGTGGTGGTACTAGTGGTGGTGGTCGTGGTGTTGTTTCCATGGACTCGCCCTCACCGGACCTTGTCGCCTCCGTCGACTCCGTGGCGGACGACTTGAAGAACCAGAGCCTCGGGAGCGATGATGGAAATGAAAGGAAGAAGCATAGGCTGAAGCTTGAGGATCTCAATTGGGACCACTCCTTCGTCAGAGAATTACCCGGTGACCCGAGAACCGATAAGATACCTAGAGAGGTCAGTCTCTTGTGTTTTTTGGTTCTCTTTTGTTTGTTTTCCCTCTTTTTGACTGTTGAGAAAAATAAAAAAAGACTTTTGTGTTATGCTTCTAAGACTGGAGGTTTTCTCTTCATTTATGGTTTAGATGTTAAATGCAAGACTGGTAGCTCATCAGGAAAAGAACAAAAAGAAGTGAAAATCGAACAGAGTAGTTTCTAATTTATCAGTGAATACGCATATAACAGGTGTAGGAAATTAGCTGTTTTGCCTTGAGGATCAGTGTTGCGTTTTGATGAAGATTTCTATCGGACTTGTGAGATTCAATGGGTAGTCTGTTTTGAGTTTTAGGTATTGCATGCTTGCTACACGAAAGTGTTGCCATCGGCGGAAGTGGAGAATCCGCAGCTTGTTGCATGGTCAGAATCAGTTGCTGAGATGCTTGATTTGGATCCTCAAGAGTGAGTTCTTTTGTTTAAAACTTCTCACAGTTGCATGTCATATTGTGCGTTTATGTGTGTTTTGAGACCGCAGATAAATAGAATTGAAAATGGGAATGTGTTTGGGTGCATCTTATAGCCTGAAAGGCTTTGATGGCCGTTTCCAAGTGGACGAGCTACTTGAGTTCTTTTTTAATTTCCGCTTCATTGGTTATCTGATTTATTCTTGATATGAACTATACTTTACTGCATTCCTCGAACCCTTTAGATTTATCTGTTCAGTGTTTGTGGATTGTGCGGAGTTCTGTTGCACCTGTGGCAGGTATAGACCATACTACATTGGACTAACCATGGAATCTTGTACTCGAGTTTCAGATTTGAAAGGCCAGATTTCCCTCTCTTTTTTTCTGGGGCATCAACTTTGGTGGGAGCGTAAGTGTGCTCAGTTATGTTTTTTTACAATCATCAAAATCTGGCCCTTGATAATTTGTCATCCAACCCTGATTGATCTGCAAATTTACAGCTTGCCCTATGCTCAGTGCTATGGAGGACATCAGTTTGGCATGTGGGCTGGACAGTTGGGTGATGGTCGGGCAATAACGCTTGGAGAGATCATCAACTCTAATTCTGAAAGGTGGGAACTGCAGCTTAAAGGAGCTGGGAAGACTCCTTACAGCCGGTTTGCAGATGGACTTGCAGTGCTCCGGAGTAGCGTCAGGGAGTTCCTTTGTAGCGAAGCAATGCAAAGTCTTGGAATTCCGACTACTCGTGCACTCTGTCTTGTTACAACAGGAAAATATGTGACTCGAGACATGTTTTACGAGTAAGTGCAACATTAATTTCACTATGATCAATAGGTGGCCCATGTTTGCTTCGTAGGTTTCACACCTTGGTCTTATATTTGGATTTCCTCTCCGTCAATATCTAACACTGCTCGATTCTTTTGTTTTTAAAGGATAGGACGTAGTTTTCTTTTGATATTGGAGATTTAAGGATCTGGAATTTATATTTGAGCATATTCATTATTTAAAACAATTTTCTTAACTCTAGATACTGAATGTGAAAATTGAAAATTTCTTTTTTCCCCATTTCTCTTATTTTTCTTTTGGATTTTTCCAAATTGTAGAATTTTAGCTAGTAGTTGTACTAAATTTCATTAGTTCTTATATCATATTACATAGAGTGATTCTAGGATATCATAAATGTTTTCTGCATAATCAGTTGATGTGTGGACACTTAACCTTGGTATTGAAACTCCTTGTTTTTTGCACTTAAAAACTGGAGTTGAAACCTGTGGATACTAACTCTTAAGCCTTCATTTGCAGTGGCAATGCAAAGGATGAGCCTGGGGCAATTGTATGCAGAGTTGCTCAATCCTTCCTGCGCTTTGGATCATACCAAATACATGCTTCTAGAGGAAAAGAGGACCTTGGCATTGTTCGTGCTCTGGCAGACTATGCCATTAGGCACCATTTTCCTCATATAGAAAACATGAGTAGAAGTGAGAGTTTGTCATTCAGCACCGGTGATGAGGATCATTCAGTCGTAGATCTAACTTCAAACAAGTATGCAGGTAATTTATTTGCATTTCCCAGTAATTGTTAGGATGCAATGTGGCATACATAATAACTCTAGTGCACTGAGTAGAAATTGTCTTATCATGGTGCTATGATTAGTTCAATCTCCAAGTCTAGAAGGTTTCCACGTTTTTACTTTCCTAGTACCAAACCGGTTATCTGACAGCTGTAGTACGATGAATTGACTTGCCTTTTGCTAGAAGTTTCCCCTTGGATTGACTTTTGATTTAGATACCTGTTTGGCGCTGTAATGTGTTTTGGAGAATGCTTTTGGGTACGCTGCTGGGTGTGACCAGCTTATGTGATCCTGTCAATAGAATTGTGGCTCTAGGAATTTTGCCTTGAGAACAATTAGAAAAGGGCTTACATCATCCTATATAATGTCCACTTCAAATTTTAGGTTCGTTTATGATGCAAGGCTGACCCTTTCAACATGCAGTTTTTTTTTTCCACTGGATTTACATCATCCATCATTTGGACTTTTTTCATTTAATGAGCAATATTCCTTTCTGTTTTCTGTTTAAGAAATTCAGTTATAGGTAGCCGTGATTCTGACAGAAACTTGCTATCTGGTTGTAGCTCCATATCTGTCTGATTATTCAGTTGAATTTGAGGTTTGCCTCAGATAATAAAGTCAATGCTGCGGACCTGGAGAGTGGGTCTCATTTTGGTCGACTCTGCTGTATGTTGTATGCAATTACTAGTGCTAGGTGCATGGCATTGGTGTAGCTGTAGGTTATTGTACAGACTTAAGATGAGTTCCACTTTGTGCTAACAAATAGTTTTGTCTTCTTGTGTCCTGATCTTCCGTTCCTTGTATGGTCAATTCTATGCACATTCACAGTTTAGGAGAAATTGGATCCCTGTTGACAATGATTTTGATTATTTCTTTCCCATTTTTGTCCCATCGTGGATGTATTCAGCTTGGACAGTCGAGGTGGCTGAGCGTACTGCTGCCTTGGTTGCAAGATGGCAGGGGGTTGGTTTTACTCATGGTGTATTGAATACCGATAATATGAGCATTTTGGGACTCACCATTGATTACGGTCCTTTTGGCTTTCTGGATGCTTTTGATCCAAGTTACACTCCAAATACCACGGATCTTCCTGGGAGAAGATACTGTTTTGCAAATCAGCCTGATATTGGCCTCTGGAATATTGCCCAATTTGCATCAACTATATCAGCTGCTGAGTTGATAAACGACAAAGAGGCAAACTATGCCATGGAAAGGTAGTTGTATCGTTTAAAGCTTTCTTCTATAAGAAAATAAAGTGTGCTTGGTGGTTAATGGATGTTTTTATGTCTTGACTTCTACAGATATGGGACCAAATTTATGGATGAGTATCAAGCTATAATGACTAAGAAACTTGGGCTCCCAAAGTACAATAAACAGTTGATCAGTAAACTCCTGAATAATATGGCTGTTGACAAAGTAGATTACACAAACTTCTTTCGGTTGCTTTCAAATATTAAAGCTGATCCCACTACTCCTGAAGAGGATTTGTTGGTACCGCTGAGGGCAGTTTTGTTAGATATTGGCAAGGAGCGGAAGGAGGCATGGATCAGCTGGGTGAAATCTTACACAGAGGAGGTATGGATGAGACTTTGGGGTCTTGAAACATGCTCTTCTGTTATTCTTCTTTTCATTCTATGACTGCTAATAATTTCCGTTGTGCATATTGGCATTCTGGTGCTGCAGCCAGTTTGAGATCTGGAACCATTTATGCATTTTGTAATTTTCTTGACATGGGTTGGTAGGATTTTCTTGTATGTGTATGTCTGTGTGTTAATATACTGGTCAAACATATCTTGTTGGAAGTTGAGATCTCCTGGTAGTTTTTTATCCTCCTTCAGGAACTGAGCAAACTAACAGCGCGTTTGGCTTTAAAATTTTAGTAAAATTTTATGTTGATGTTAAAAAAGAGGTGGTATTGGAATTGGTGAATGTGTGATAAAAGTAAAAGTTAAAATTTTAGAAAAATTTTGGCTAAAATTTTGAAGACAAACAGGCTGTAAATCTTGTGCTTTTGCTTGAGATGACTGCAGTTCTATTGACAATAATTTGTACAAAAGCACTTACTAGTATAGTTTTACCGTTCTTCTGGAGGTTCTGTTAATCTTTGGATTGGCATGGAAGATGGTATTTCTTTATGTTCTATAAAAAAATGAATACGAGAATGCCTTCAGTATGTACTATGTAGGCCCAGCAATGAAAACATCTTTCTTGTATCTTCTCTGGCAAATATTTGGAGTGATTGAATATTAAATGATGCACTGTATTGTGCAGCTCATTAGGACTAGGCACGAGGTTTGTTGTCACTTGCGGGCAATTCTCGTAGAACTCCCAGCAGCTTGGTTGGCAGGACAACCACTGCATAATGGCCTGTAAGCTTCTTGGTCGAAGAAACTCTTCGAGTAGGAAGCTATATACATTCCGGGGTAGATACAACCCAGTTTGAATGGCTAGCCTATATGAGGTTTGAATAATTGTACTGTCCTACTGTTAGATTTAGCAAGATGGATAGCCTACTAATACACAAGCATCTTTGGAGGCCTAGGTGAATTTTACTGCAATGCATCTTTCAAAATGCTGCTTCGGTGCCCCTAACTTATAAAGGAGATCAATAAAGCAAAGGTTTCATAAACCTGTGAGACACTCTTTAGGGGTGCCTCTTTAATAAGAGCTTCTAGGGCCATGAAAGGGTATAGTCATTGCAGAATTATAGTTTGTTGAATCAATTCAAAAGGCCTGTTAAAAGTGGAAATAATTATAAATGATAGTGGCCAAGTTCCTTCTAGAATAAGAACTTCACACAATCTTGTGTTTTCATTTAAGAGCTTCATTTTAATTGTAGTGTGGAGAGGAATCAGAGCGGCTTTTTCATGTCGTCAACTCTATAATTGCATCTTCTAGAGTTTCACACACCTCTCTCTCTCTCTCTCTCGTCCATGGGCTTGTACTTATCTTTCCCTTTTCTTGGGCACCATAGATTCGTTTCTTTGTGAAATTACTTGGGAGCATGATCCAAACTCACTTGTTAATGCATGTATTGATTACATCAGCAGTTGTCATGAATGCACCACATCTATTCAGATCTTTGGAAATAGCCTGTGCATCATTGTAATTTAAACTGTGAGGTGATTAATTAACAGTGCAAGAAGTGTGTGGTTTCATTTGTTTTGTTAACCACAGGATCAATAGTATGGATTAAGGAAAGATCTATGAAGGTGGACGAAAATAGTAGGAAGTGTGAAGGCTTCATGACATCCATTCCTTTTTCGATCCCATGTGATTTTGGGAACCTCAATGTAGCACTAGGTTGTACTTACTAAATGATGTAGTTTGTAGAAGACCTGCTTTGCCACACGCTTCCATTCTGTCTTGCAAATAAGTTGCTAAATTTGATATATTTTATTTCTAGTAAGGTACATTTCATCTCAAGAATATATTCCATTCCTTTCCCATATCATTGCATACCTGTCAAAACACCATAGACAGGGTAACGCTCTTTGTTTTTCTTAGTTAACTGCAGTCCTCATACTGAACTCTATCTTAACATCAACAGCTGGCCACCAGTGGCATCTCAGATGAGGAAAGAAAAGCATCGATGAACGCAGTGAACCCTAAGTATGTACTCAGAAACTATCTTTGCCAGAGCGCGATTGACGCCGCTGAACTCGGTGATTTCGGAGAAGTTCAAAGGCTGCTTAAATTAATGGAGCGGCCATTCGACGAGCAACAGGGGATGGAAAAGTATGCTCGCTTGCCCCCTGCTTGGGCTTATAGACCTGGTGTTTGCATGCTTTCTTGTTCGTCATAGAGTTGTCTGTCTGCTCATTATATGATACAGATACGGAAAGGAGTGGAACCACCATTTTATGTCCCTCTTTTCTTTGTTTTTTTTTTTTTGTTCTGGACTACTTTGTGTATATAATAGCCAAAAGGTCAGTTATTGCCTCCGGGGATAGATGAAGTTGTATACCCGTGTTTATTTATGCTGTTATATAACCCATTACATAGCGGGAGACATTCTTTATTGGTTTTTCGTTGTAATAATGTGGTCAGGACTTCCTTTATCTCTTTTTATTTCTTCATTTTGGTAATCCGTGCATTATTCAATTTGGAAATTATTTTGGAATTATCTTAAAAACCCAGAGGATATTCAGTCATTTCAATTTTGGAGAAAAAGTGATAAAAGTTAAAAATTTGAGGTAATTAATTACCTGTATTCCTAGTTTTGGCGGGATCTACGCGAAACTCGGAGAACTGGAGAAGGCTTTTGGTCTTAAAATTTTCGGTCTTAACAGGTTGAAGGCAGGTTGAAGGTTTTGGTTATAAATTTTTTTAATAGATTTTAACAAGGTTTTTGATGCTTCTAAAATATTAATGAATTTTTTAATGATCTAAATTGAATTAAATAATATATTAATGATGGGTTACTGACAGTTTTTTCTTTAAACTATTACTCGATTTTTAAATACCTCACAAACTTTAATTCGTTGTAACTCATCTTTAAAAACTTATTTTTATATTTTTCGTTGCAATTTTATCCATAACTTGCTGAAGCTGTTATATCGAACGGTTTTTGTTCCACGTAAACGACATATATCCTTTTTTTTACTTGAGAAGACAAATTTGACCACATTGATTCTAAGTGAGTCATCTTTTTTTTTTTTTAGTAAAAAAAATTAGCTAACTACATATTATTTTTGGCTCTACGAATTACTTAGAAGGCTAGAAATGACTCAAACGAGGGTAAAATTATCTTTTTACATAAAGAGAAAGTTATGTGTCTGTTACATGAGATATAAATCGTTTGACATAATAACTTAGTTAGTTGAGGGATGAAATTGCAATGAGAAATATAGTTTTATAGGCTGAATTGCAATGAGTTAAAGTTTGTAAGAGTATTTGAGAATCAAGTGCTAGTTTGAGAGAGAGGAAATTATAATTAACCCATTAATGATTGATTGTTTTTATTTTATTTTTATCAATTGTACCATTAATGCATCCGAATACTCTATTAAAAGCTTTAAGACCAAAAATGATAGCCAATTTGACAAAATCATGGAAAAGGAAATAGAATTATTTTAGGGTTTATCTTGATTATAAAGAAGGAATATGGTGTCCGTCCTGGATTAGAAATAAGGGAACGGTGCGTTTAAGGTTTTCAGCGAGGGAGGCGCCTAGAGATGTGCCATGTGGTTAGGGGTTCGGTTAGTGTGCAAAGGGTATTGTGCGAGTCAAGGGCTGAGATTAAAAGATAGACATCGGATGGCTGAAAAAAAGACGACATCATTAAACGAAGTCCCAAGTAGAATCCGACCCATTTTACCCATAACCGATCCGTTTTTAAAGACCCAACCCGTTTTTACTTTCTCCATTCTCTCTCTCTAGTTCGACGTTCTCTCTCTCTATCGCACAGAGTCAGACCTCTCTCTAGTTCGTTCGTCTCTCTCTAGTTCTTCCCTCGCACAGATCTCTCTATCTAGACCTTCTGCTTGTATTGGTGAGAAGAGGGTCTTTTCTGTGAGACTTGGGAAGTTCAGAAGCTTTCATGATGGAGTTGAAAGTGGAGAGAGAAGAGGAGAGACTAGTAGCCGTAATCTGTCCAAGATCTGGCTCTGGTCAAAAAAGAGCAGATACTCAAGTTCCTCAAAACAATCCTATGGACCTGACGCCTTCTCTTAATGTAAGTGTCCCAATTAATGGTGAAACTCGAGCTCCATAAAAGCTGTAGTAGGACCATAGTTTTTGTGTTTTTCTCAGAAGTCTCGAGGACAACTCGCATTAAGTTAGCATGCGCTATGTGCAGTAGTCAAAGTTCACTTCATCAAGCAGAAGGTCTGCACGAAGGGAAAACAATGGCATTCGGGCTGTTTTTTGTTTTTTCATACGGGTGGGCGAGTTCGGTTATCTGGGTCGGGTACGGGTCTGCGATTTTTGGATTTTTCATTAAACGACGTGGCACTATTACAACGACCGCCGTATCGCCAACTTCTTATCTCAGCCAGTGCTTCATACAACCATTGTGCTTCTTTGCCCAATAACTGAACCCGTTACTGTGGTTAGACTTTAAAGATTTGTGCGGCTGTGCTTGTGCAAAACGGTGCGTCGTGGCCTCTTGGCTCTTTGGAAACCGGGACTGCGCTGGAAGAACGGGGGCGTTTACAGCCTACGGGGAACGCGTTGTAACTCAGGTATGGATGGAGCTATTCATAAGCTTCCTGTCTCTCATGTCTGAAGCCTGAGATTTTGGTGGGTTTTATTCTTTGTGTGGGTGAGATTTTGTCTCTATCTCTGACTCTGACTCCGAGTTTGCATTTGCTTTCCAAATTCCATTTATAAAAATTACATACGACGAAGCATTCTTTCTTTGAATAATGATAATTAGTTGCTAACTTTTGAATTTCGATTGACATGCATATAGATAAGTTTATGCTTTGTTACCCTACGAGGCTAGAAGACTCATCTAGACTAATCCCAGTTCTGGCGCCTGTGTTCTTCATGGAACTTGTTTGAGTTGCCATTACTATTTGATGGAATGCCCGAGTGAGCCCTGTGCATTATGCATTTCATGCTGAGAATTTGGAATTCTTCATTGCATGAGGTTCGCTGGGACAACTGTGGGGTTCACTCTGGCTGAAACATAAAGGATGTCACTTTTACGATATGTATATGTTTTTTTAAAAAAAATTAAAAAGAAAAAGAGAGAATAGCTGAGGATTTTCGAAGTCCAAAGCCAACAATTGCTCCCGGGGCCAAAAATAGTCGAGAGGGTCTAGCAAGAATAGCGTAAAGACATTCTTTTTAGTTGCTCGAGTTTATCTTAATCACTTTTTATGAGCGTATATTGGTTCCATGGGATGGTGCAATTTGTTTCCATGGGTTACAAACATTGCATCCTGCAATTTTGTATTGTCTTGGGGGATCTATAGTGCTTTTGCAGATTCTTCAGGTAGTGTTGTCTAGGTTGCTGCTAGAGTGAGGAGACATATTTTAGTTCTGTTGGCACGAATTTTAAGGCAAGTAACGAGAACCTAGGACTTTAAGATGTGATAGGGATGCTGTGGTCTGTTGATTGTTGTTTTAGTTCCTTTGAGGCTATTGGTCCATTTGTTTACACTTCCCTCTCAACTATATTCGTTAGTCTTTTTCTCTTTTTAGGGGACACAATTATTTGAAACTTCCTTGCATGATTATAGGAAAAATACATGGAATTAAACATTTCCTGATTCACAGGAAATGAGAGTTCCACGAAGCCTTGAGGTCTGGAAGATGGGCACCATTAACTATTTGGACGCACTTAAGCTGCAGGAAAAGCTGGTCTCTGATAGGAAAACTCATAAAATTCGGGACACTCTCCTGTCCCTGCAACATCCACCTACATATACCCTTGGCAAACGCAGGACGGATCACAATTTATTGATCTCCGAGTCTGACCTTAGAAAGATAGGAGCTGAACTTCACTACACTCAAAGAGGGGGAGACATTACATTTCATGGTCCACATCAAGCCATATTGTATCCCATTATTTCTCTTCGTGATGTTGGAATTGGTGCTCGTAATTATGTGGAGAAACTTGAATTAACTATGATTGAATTGGCCTCTCTATATGGTATAAAAGCTTGTGCTGGACAAACAGGAGAGACAGGTGTTTGGGTCGGAGAGAGAAAGATCGGTGCTATTGGGGTTCGAATATCACATGGAATAACCTCTCATGGGTTGGCTTTCAACATTGATCCTGATTTGAACTATTTTAAGCATATTGTGCCTTGTGGCATCACTGATAAAGACGTTACGTCCTTGAGAAAGGAGACTGATTTGGAGCTTCCCACTGAAAATGTAATTCATGAGCAGTTAATTTCTTGTTTTGCAAGACTTCTTGGTTATAGCAATCTTATTTGGAAAGAGAATGCTTCGTTTTGTCAGATAATGGGGACAATTGAAGGAGATGGGTAATGTATGCCAAACAATTAGGCTGCATGAGCTTTGTACTCTGTTATCAATTTATTCATTGAGATACATGAAATAGAAATTGTTGACTGCTCTATCTTGTTTTCATATAAATGGTGATTTTGTTTTCTTCATCAGTTGTGTGAAAGTTGATTCTCATTTGCAGGTATTTTTATATTGGAAAACGTAATTAAAGCAGGATATTCCAAGAGCCTGTAATATCTGCATAAATTTCATTGCTTTCCTGATATGGAGTTAAAGCTCTCGAAACAGTGGCTATAATGTCCTTAAAATTGCATCAAAAGAACATGATTACCTGAGATTCAAAAGTTTAGGATAGAGTTTTCAAGGACTGAGTGAAAGTTCTTTTGTACTGTGTTTGCAGTATGTAAATCTAATCACCGACTGAAGTTTAAACGTTCTTTTCTAAGGCTGTAAAAGAAGTGCAACTGAAAGCTGACTTGAGGATACTTAATGGAACTACTATGTTAATTCTTGAGCTTTTCAGGGACTAAAACTTCAGTATATCAAATTTGTTTCGTGGAAAAAGCATCCTGTATCTCTGGATGATTTTTATAGCATCTTTCCTGATCAGCATGTTTGGCTGAAAAACTAGGTCATTTTGCTTCCTGTTTAAAACACCATTTTATTATTCATCTACAGACGATAGAAAGTCAGCATAGGTCGTCTTCTAAGTCATGCTGACATAGATCACATGTTTGGACAGAATCTTCAGTTCACATGTTCGTTTTAAATGGCCTTCTCAAAAATCTCCATTCATATTCAACTTGAAGGGTCCTTTGACTAGATCTTGTATTCGTAAATGTTCATGGTTAATTTCCTTCCATTAAAGGAGATCTATCCTTATTATAAACATAGAATGAACTTCCAATCCGTAGTGAACAAAATAGAACTGACTATATTATGGTTTTGTGCATTGTCTAATGAAGCAAATCCTACTGTTTTGAGAAATTTTTGTTCTGGGTAAGTATATATGTATTGTGAAATTTACCATGTCAATAGTCTATAAACATTGCTGATGGGGTTTGGGCAGATGATTTCATGATGTAGAAATTTTTGCTTGTTGCTGAAATCCATGTTCTGCATCAACCAATTTTTATCTTATGAGAACAAGCGGCTCCAGGGAAAATGCATCGCTGTGTGTAAACAAGTTTCTTGTTCGGCAAAGAAGACGAGTCAGATGAATTTCATGGAGGTAAATACTTTGCCATTAGTAAAGCCATTGATACGTTTAAGCTGAAAGGACTCCAGACAACCCACCTGGTGTGGTGATTCATGTAGCATATGCTCTTTACGACAAACACTAATGGTTAAAAAACACATAATTCTCATGTGAGAATTCAAAATATTGCAACTTGAATAGGTGAAGAGTTTGAATGGTACAGCGTCAAAAAGGAGGTCAGTTTCCCAGAAGATGATTGGTATTTCATGTTATGCAAAGCAGGCTTCCCAGCTAACTTCAGCTGTGTCTGGTACACTTAGCAGAGATATCAATCTATTTAGTACTTCTTTTTGGTAAGTAATCTATTTAGTACTTTAACAGAACATGGAAGCACAGAAAAATGACGCAACAGATTTGGTCTCATGTGATAAGTCACATGAGACGTCTTTTAAAATACTGAAAGTTTGCAGAGAAGTCAGAGAGATATATATATATAGTCAATCCAGAGTCACATGATATGCGGCTTCCAAGCTCTAACCCACAAGAGAACAAAGAAATGGAAATTTATTGTTTAGGAATATTTGCACTCTAATGACCAGATGTTACCAAAGCCAAAGAAGGTCAAATTACAAAAAAATAAATATGTCTGGCAGTATTTTTCCCCTGGAAAGAGTTTTGGTCTATTTCCTTATCCCTGAATGAGTCTGTCTGGAAACAAATAAAACCTCTACAAGTTACCTTGGTTAGTTATCCACACTAGTAGATGAAAGCCCAGCATCTGATTCTCTCTTACGTTTGTATTTAAGCACCAAGCTGGCTGTCAAGAGCAAATATACTTTGTGTTAGATAACGTGTCTATGCTTTACCAGGAACTGACATGAACTGCCCTCTTTTCTCATAAGAGATCTGCTATCATTACACTAGTTTATCATTTCTGTTTCATTTTCTTTCAAACCAACCACCAACATGAGAAGCAGTCTGAGAGATTTGTTCTGCCGCTTTGCCTTAATTTGCTTCCTTATCCTCATGTGTTCTTCAATGTCACTCCTGCAAGGGATGGAAGTTTGTGAAAGAGACAGATATCAAACAAGGAGATTGCTAGTTTCAAGCACCCCACTTCCGGCAAATTCGTTAACCAAGAGGGATGAAGGCGTGAAAGATCCCAAGAAATCTGTTGACACAAGCCTACGGAAGGCGCCATCAAGCAAGTCAAATCCTTCGCAGAACAAGCGACTTTGACAGTATTTGTGTAGAGACCTCAACAAGAAAGAGAGATTGAATTCTCTTCTCTTTCGGTATTTTTGCAGTTTCTTTCCTTATTACTTGTTTGGTAAATAGGAGAATTGGATTGCTGATTCAAATAGATCTACATTTCGTTCTCGCAACTAGTATTGTATTTAGGAGTGAGGGGAAACTGGACTTACATCAATTGTAGTGTAGATAGAGCATTGTTTGTTTTAAAAGATCGCAGCTTCTCGTTGGCTAATAGTTCTGAACCAAATAGTTTTATGGTAATTATTGTGTCTATCTCTCTCCGAATTGGATAATTCAATTCGGACAGTAAATTAGAGAGAACCCTCGTAATCTTAATATCTTTCTCTCTTCTAGACACGTGTGAAGACTGCCAATGTCGATTTCCCGAACAACAATTATCATATACTACTTTCTGGATTTGGACTCTATTTAGCTTAGAAAACAAATAATAATCGAGAAGCTGCACGGTCAATGCTCTGCTGCAGTATTCTTCTTTTTGGTTTGTTTGGTCTTCCAAAGATTTCTCCCATGTAAGACAGCTTTGGATCTCTTCTTGCTGCTTTCTTTCTTCCTTCTTTGTTATTTAACAAGATTTTAAGATCATAAAGAAAGTGTTCGACTTTTTCTTCTTGTGCTTTAACTTCATCCTACCTCTTTGTTTATCCCAAATAGAAACAGATAGAAAGAACAAGAAGAAAGAAATCGGAGGAAAAAAAAAAGAGAAAGAGAAAGAGAAACAGGAAGAATGTAAGAATTTAGAGAGGACAATATTTAATGAAAAATACCAAACGAAAGTTGAGTCAATTAAAAACAAAGTAAAATGATTTGTTGGTTCTTCGAGATTGGATTGTAGACAATTTAGAGGAGGACAAATATTTAATGGGCAGGGAAGCCTGATCATCCTGTCAGTGCACAACCTTCAACCATTCCCAAGAATAGAAGTTGGATTTTTCTTCAGAGGGCTTATCCAGTTGTTGCGAAATCAGGCATCAGACTCTAAAATTCTATGGCCAGCTTGGCTATATACCGTGTCTATGCTTTATTTGGAGAAGTTTGATTTTCCAAATCTTCTGAGAGATTTGGTGCTTGCTTCAATTCACTCCTTCAGATATCAATTGCTAGTTTCAAGGGCAAATTAAGAGCGTTCTCTGTTGACACATACGGATCATCAAATCCTTTTTGACAGTTATTTGAATTCTCTTGGTATCAGTTGCTGATTCAAATAGATCTACATTAACTCTTTACATCATTGTAGTGTAGATAGAGCATAAAAGATCGCAGCTAATAGTTCTGAACCAAATAGTTTTATGGTAATTAAAATCGGAAATTCAATTCGGACAGCAAATTAGTGACACGTGTGAAGACTGCCAATGTCGATTTCTTATCATATACTACTTTCTGGATTTGGACTCTATTTAGCTTAGAAAACCTGCACGGTCAATGCTCTGCTGCAGTATTAAAGATTTCTCCCATGTAAGACAGCTTTGGAAGATTTGAAGATCATAAAGACGAGTGGTTTATCCCAAATTTTCACCAATTGAGTGATTTGTTGGTTCTTCGACCATTCATCATAATAGATTGGATAGACAACCCAAGTTCCACAATGTTGCGACAAGACAAGATTTAGGGAATCCAAAAAAGCAAAAATATGACTACAAAAAAATGGCTAGGATCGACTATAGTAAATCTCCTGTCATATTTTTGCTTCTTTGTTTTCTATCAAAAGGCACTCCAATTATCAAGAACTGTTATTAATTTCTTGAACAAGGAATCTAAATTCCCTTATGATTTAAGCTATCAGGGTAAAATAGAGATAACGGTCTACCTTATTAAGTTTCTGAAGAATATATAAAATATTAATTAAATGAGCAAAATAAAAATAAACATACTAAAAAAGTGTAAAAAAAAACTATACAGTAAGCATGACCCTCCACCGCTTAAAAATATTAAATAAATAACTGGAAAAAACAAAAGAAAAGACAAAAAATTGAAATAGATTGTAAAAACACAATCAAATTAGAAAAATACAGAAAAATGAAAAAAAAAATCTAAAAAAAGGTATGAGTCACAAAATCTTGAAAAAAAATGTGGTTAATTGATTCTCCTAGCTAGTAGCTTTGTGCTCACCTGCAACTCGAGCGAGTCAGAGAAAGTAACTGCTCGAGCAGCTCTTTGTGCATTAGTTATTTTAAGCAGTCAATTAACTGCTGATTACCTTACAACTGTCATTTTTCGTCTCTCTATACATTAGAATTTTCAGGAGAAAAAAATATTAGGCATTCGAGTTCTTCTTCATTCTTGTGCAACACAACGGCACAATTACTTTCTAATCTAGACTTGACTGTATTTTAGAACGAATTTGCATTAACTCTATGCACAATTAGTGAGATTAAAAGCTTTTTGTTGGTAAGTTCGAAGCAAAAGAAGATCTATATTGATGGAGTCAAATTTTTCTGGCCCAATGGTTGAACAATGGACAGCCTTCAAACTCTAAACGTGGAAAACTACAAGATGAGAGAGAGAGGAGCTTCCCGCGGAGTCAGCTTCCTATGCTCAAGTCAATATCTTGTAAAAAAAAAAAACTAAGAGTGTGTGTAAGGAAGAGATTAGCTCATAGATGTTAAAAGAGGTCCTCACCGGAGAAGAAAATCTCTCCTACTTTCTCTCTCTTTTAAGACTTTTCTTTATTAGACCTCATTTACTTATGTTGGACTTTTTCCAATCAAACGGGCTTAAAATTTCACACCCATATCAGAAAACCATCTCCCTAATCAGTCATCAATGAAACACCATGCATATCAGATAATCTTAGCTCGTTGATAGGCGTGTCAGATGAAGAAACTCACCAAATCGGTGCAGATTAGAGCCCTGGGTCCCTAATTACTGTTCTAGATGAAATGACTAATAAGGTTGCTATTGACCCAGTCATGTGCAAATAATGTAATGTACCTTTACTGGCCGAAATCATGTCGTATTTGTTCTTCTTTATGTGGGTCCTACATGGCAGGTGTCAAGTTGAGAATGGATAATGATGCTATGCCATTTAATTTAATCAGTTCTCTGTCATTTCCTTTCCTTTATTTCTCCTGCTTTTTTTTTTTCTAAGCCTTTATTTCTCCTGCTTGCTTGGTTGTTTTTTTTTTCTCAAGGCATTTGTCAAAAAAAGTGACTCACGTTTGTTCAGCCAAGACTTTTTCTTTTTACCTCTAGATGACCCACGTTGGTACATGCAGGGAAACCCCTGCATTCAGTCCGGGTACAAAAAAGTGATTCCACAGGATGACATTCTAAAATATCATTTGAAACTTTGTAAAGTCAGTCAAGTATTTTGTCTTTTCTCGAATCATATGGAACGGTGGTCCATGGTTGTAGGTTAGGTTCACATGGCTATCAAACCTGTCTCGGCGACTGGCTAGCTCATTTGTGGTGGTAGTGCAGGAACGACCAGATCATTCATTCTGGTACGCAATGGCTTTTCTTCTTCCTCAGATTCTTGTTTGCTTAACAATTCTGCTACCACTTTCTGCTGTTGCTCAAACCAACGGTAATATCACCGTTGGAGATTCTCTCATTGCAACTGACAACAGCTCTTCATGGGTGTCTCCTTCTGGTTATTTTGCCTTCGGATTTAGTCCATACAATGGCAAGGATCTCTACCTGCTTTCCATCTGGTTTGCTAAGGTACCAAATAGAACCATAGTCTGGTATGCAAATGGAGATAAGCCTGCACCCAGGGGATCAAAAGTGGAGTTAACTGCTGATCGTCGGCTAGTTCTTACTGACCCACGAGAAGAAGTGTTATGGACGATACCTGGTACCATTCCTGGCATTGCAGCCTATGGTTCTATGAGCAATACAGGCAACTTTGTGGTTGAGGATAGCAGCTTCAATCCATTGTGGGAGAGCTTCAACAATCCCACTGATACAATATTGCCCGGACAAAGTATGGGAAGGGGAGGGATGCTCTCTTCTCGACAATCAGAGACCAACTTTTCCCAAGGAAGGTTTCAGCTCCGTTTGCTACAAGATGGGAATCTTGTGCTCAATACCATAAACCTTCCGAGCAGCTATGCTAATGAAGCCTATTACAAAAGCGATACTACATCTGGTGATTCTAATACTTCAACCGCCGGTAAAGAATTGATCTTCAATGAGACAGGCTACATGTACGTTCTGAGAGAGAATAACCAACAATTTCTTCTGAACAATACTCAGGTGGGCTCAGTGAACGATTTCTATTTTAGAGCCACTCTCAACTTTGACGGAGTTTTCGCTCTCTATTCACACCCAAAGGCTTCGAACAGCAATAGAAGCTGGAGTCCTCTCTGGTCCATACCAGATAATATTTGTATTAACAATCTTGCTACTAAAGGTTCTGGTATTTGTGGGTATAACAGTATCTGCAACCTCACGGCGGATAAAAGGCCGATGTGCGAATGCCCCAACCGTTACTCCTTGCTCAATCCAAATGACCCCTATGGCAGCTGCAAACCTGACTTCATACAAGGTTGCGAAGAAGACCTGCTAATTCCTGGAGAAGATCTTTATAGTTTTGAAGAGCTAACAAATATAAATTGGCCTGAATCTGACTACGCGGTGTTTTCGAACTATAATGAAGATCAGTGTAGACAATCTTGCCTGGAAGATTGTATGTGTGCTGTTGCCAATATCGGAGGCACTAACTGTTGGAAGAAGAAGCTACCTCTCTCAAATGGCAGAGTGGAGAGTACCGGTGGGAAGTCTCTTATCAAAATCAGAAAAGATAACTTCACTCTTCCCGATTCTCGTTTCCCAATTTCAGAACCAAAGAAGAAGAAGCAGGACCCTTGGACAGTCATTGGGTCAGTGCTTCTTGGTGGCTCTGTGTTTGTTAACATCGTATTAATTGGTGCAGTTTGTCTGGGCTTTACCTTCAAGAAAGTCCAGAAGGTGATCGCAAACAGTAGTGTCGCGGACATGAATTGGCGTCGTTTCACTTATAAAGAACTTGTAGAAGCCACAGATGGGTTCAAGGAAGAACTGGGAAAGGGAGCTTTTGGTGTTGTTTACAAAGGAAAAATACAAATGCGCTCTACTGTTCTTGTGGCAGTCAAGAAGTTACATAGTTCGTTTCAAGGTAGTGATAGAGAGTTCAAGACTGAGGTGAATATAATTGGTCAAACGCATCACAAGAATCTGGTTCGGCTGCTTGGATTCTGCGACGAGGGACAGCAACGATTGCTGGTGTATGAGTTCTTGAGCAATGGCACCTTGGCAGATTTTCTTTTTGGAGATTCGAGACCCTGTTGGAATCGACGGATCCAAATTGCCACAGCGATCGCAAGAGGACTCTTATATTTACACGAAGAGTGCAGCACCCAGATTATCCATTGCGACATAAAACCTCAGAACATACTTCTTGACGACTATTACACTGCTCGAATTTCTGACTTCGGATTAGCGAAGCTTTTAATGATGGACCAAAGCCATACTAATACTGCTATTAGAGGGACCAAAGGATACGTCGCACCCGAATGGTTTAGGAACATGGCGATCACGGCCAAGGTGGATGTTTTTAGCTACGGTGTCGTGCTCCTAGAGATAATTTGTTGCCGAAGAAGCGTAAAAATGGATATGGAGTCTGATGGGGCGGAAGAAAAGGCAATTTTGACTGATTGGGCTTATGACTGCTATCGGGAAGGAACATTAGATGCTCTGGTTGAATACGATGAGGAGGCCTTGGATGACAGAAAGAAGCTGGAGAGGTTTGTGATGATTGCCATCTGGTGTATTCAAGAAGACCCATCTCTTAGACCTACCATGAGGAAGATTACACAGATGCTTGAGGAAGTTGTTGAAGTACCTGTTCCACCATGCCCGTGCCCTTTTACCAAGACAGTTTAAACCAGAATTTATCACTGTAATTTTAGTCCTGCCTTTGTTTTGACATCCGTCATCAAATCTAGTAGAGTAAACTTGTATTATAGTCTGTAATTTTGATAAGAATGCATGTTATTTTATTCCAAGTATAAACGAATAAGATGCTTCCAGTTCATTGGCAATGAAGTATCACCTAAAAATTAGAGGTCCTTCTTGTGTGGTACTTTTGTTTCTCTCTTGTTTGAGTCTGTTGTCTCTTGAGGTCGTCAGTACTGTTCCTGTCTTATCATATCCTCAGAGAGGTAGAGAAGAGTGGCGGAGGAGGTTTGCAATTTGACCAAGGCTTCCAATATGCGGAGGTGAAATGGGGCGGCTGACAGTGTAAAGGGAAAACTACAATTTTTTTGAATCAATTGCTTAGTCAAATTTCCCTTTAGATTTTGAGGTTTAGCCTTACCTCAAAACTAATCCCAGTTGAAGAAGCAGAGAAATCCTTTCCTTCCAGAGGAAGCATCTACCATAAAGAGGTTGTTTAGACGCATGCATTTTGATCACTGGGTTTTGTCTGTCCCAGTTGTGGTTATGGAATTCTGACCTCCAGGAACAGTAAAAGTTCCAAGAACCCTGTTGAGTCACAGACTCACAGTGGTCTTAGAAGGTATCTTTGTGCTGCTGCATAGTTCATGCTATGTCCAATCAATCTGCAGCTTCAAATATCGTCCGACAAAACAAAACTAAAACGAGATTTAGAAAATCGTTGTCTTAGAATAGTCTCGTACGTTTGCAAATCTGCATATTTTACTCCCAAGTAGTTTTAATAGATTTTTCTCTCAAATAGGCTGCTAATCAAATACTGCTAATCTACTTTTTATCTTCTCATTTGATGATTTTCTTATCAGTTGGAGGGACACATCAATGGATCATATAGGAAAGCTTGCCAAATAAGGCACTGAGTCACCAACCTTTTCATCTTTGATTTCTTTCCTGGTTTTCTGCAGTTTGGGCATGTGCTTGAGAAACTACCCCTACAAGTAACTGGCTGGGGCCCATAGGCAATTGAATTTTTTGACCAAATCAGACCCTGCACTATAGATAGCAAAAGTAAGATAGAAGGGAAGGTCACGAGAGAAAAAAGCAAGCAACACTTGTTTATTCTCCAAGGTTGCATGGATACGTGTTGAATCCCAGTAAAACAGATGCAAGCAGGTGAAACATGCTAACATCTGGTGTGACTACAACAGAGTCAGACTTTTTCCGCAACAAATGCAAGACTATAAGATCGTTAGAGAGAAAGGTTCAACGCAACATTAATTGAATAAAGAATATATAGGAATAATGCAAATCTCCATAATCTTGCTAATCAATCTTTCTTTAGTCATTTCTCATTGACTTTCCAACTACTTCAAGATAATTAGATAGAGCTGCGTCCTTTCTCATTTCCATGCCTTCATTGTCAAACTTTACGAGTCTTGGCCCAATTTATATGTTTCCTGTATATGGGAAGACAAACTGGCACTTGCTTTTTAACATCGGCCAAAGTTCCATCAAACAGCCTACTAAGATTGGGATCTATACGGCTTATGGCATTAGTCGTGGTGGGTGCAAGCTATTATAGACACTCGGTTATTTATAAAAAAAAAAAAAAAATGTAATCCTCTAATCTCGTTTCCTAGAGTTCGTGATGAGATTACATAATAATTTTAAGTCCACGGATTTTGTCCTTTCTAATTGGTATGTATGTACATATATATACCTGTCTTTTGCCACGGGATTTGGCTTGGAAATACCACGGTTGCTTGTTTGAACGGGCTGTTTTTGTCAAAGGTCTTGTCCAAGTAGCTTTAGGTGGTGTTCGGGGGTGGAAATTTCCACCCCCAGACTTTTTCTGCAACAAATGCAAGACTATAAGATCATTAGCGAGAAAGGTAATGGCAAAATTCCCGATATTTTATGATGACTACTTGATTAGAAAAAAAGACATTGCAGAGGAAGCTCTTTTGGAAACCCTACTAAACCCATCTGCTATAGTTGTGAGAACACAAATCTCTGGTAATGGCTCTTACTCAAACATTCTTTTCCTTGCTACTTCTGCTACCAATTTCTTCTGTTTCTCAAACTACTGGTAACATAACCGTCGGTGGTTCTCTCTCTGCAACTGACAACTCTTCATGGCTCTCTCCTTCTGGTGATTTTGCGTTGGGATTTCGCCAACTAAACCACACAGATTTATTCTTACTTTCTATTTGGTATGATAAGATACCAGAGAGAACCATAGTTTGGTATGCAAATGGAGATAAGCTTGCGCCAAGGGGGTCGAAAGTGGAGCTAAATGCTGACCGTGGCCTAGTGCTTACTAGTCCCCGAGGCGAAGAGTTATGGACATCTGAGATCCTTACTGGTGGTCTTGCCTATGGGTTAATGGAAGACACAGGCAACTTTGTGCTCCAAGACAGCAACTTCAATAAGGTATGGGAAAGCTTCCAGTATCCTACTGATACAATCTTGCCTACACAGATTATAGAGAGGGGAGGGGTCCTATCTTCTCAACAATCAGAGACAAACTTTTCCAAAGGAAGGTTCCAGCTACGTTTTGTTGAAGCGGGGAATAAACAAAGCATTGAGGTTGGTAGTCTTGAGCTTAATGTCATAAACTTGCCCTCCACAGAACCGACCAGGCCCTACTATGTATATGACAGTACTGCCGGTGATACCAATGCATCGAGTCCAGGAAGACAGTTGCTCTTTAGCAAGTCAGGCTACATTTATATCCTAAAAGAGAATGGGGAACGTCTCAATCTCTCACAGGGAGGACATTCAACAGGGAATTTCTTCTTCAGAGCGACTCTCAATTTTGATGGAATTTTCACTGTGTATTCCCATCCCAAGTCTTCTACAGTCAATGGAAGCTGGACTGCTGTTTGGTCTATTCCAGATAACATATGCAAGGATGTCGTCGTTGATGCAGGAATTGGTGTGTGTGGGTATAATAGTGTCTGTTACCTCAAACCAGATAATAGGCCAAGGTGTGAATGCCCAAGAGGGTACTCTTTACTTGATTCAAACGATCCATATGGAAGCTGTGCTCCAGATTTCATACAGGGATGCAAAGAAGATGAACTTAGTTCCCAAAAAGATCTCTATGATGTAGTAGAGCTAAGTAATACTGCTTGGCCAACAGGAGATTACACTAGATTGGTGCCTTTTACAGAAGAGGATTGCAGAAATTCTTGCTTACAAGATTGTATGTGTGCTGTTTCCACATTTACAAATGGAAACACCTGTTGGAAGAAGAAGCTACCACTATCTAATGGGAGATTTGATCCCAATTTATCTACGAAGACTTTTATGAAAGTTAGGAGAGATAATTCCACTCTGCAGTTTCCGATTCCAGGCAAGGAGCCTGTCAAAAGGAAGAACCAGGAGAGCTTGATACTAGCAGGGTCAATGATTATGGGTTGCTCCTTATTTGTTAACGTTATATTGATTGCCGCCATTCTTTTTGGTTTTTTCTTCATTTACCGGAAGAAACATAGACAAATTGACCGAAAAGCTAGTATCTTGGAGACGAATTTGCGGTGTTTCACATACAAAGAGCTTGAAGAAGCTACAAATGGGTTTAAGGAAGAACTTGGGAGGGGAGCTTTCGGCATTGTTTACAAAGGAGCAACCAAGATGGGTTCTGACAACCTTGTGGCTGTCAAAAAGTTAAAGAGTGTCGTGCAAGAGGGCGAGAAAGAATTCAAAGCTGAAGTGAACACAATTGGCAAGACACATCATAAGAATCTGGTTAGACTGCTTGGATACTGTGACGAGGAACCGCATCGTTTGCTGGTGTATGAGTTCTTGAGCAATGGCACTTTGGCAGGTTTCCTTTTTGGAGACCTCAAACCGAACTGGGAAACGAGAATCCGAATTGCTATGGGCATTGCAAGAGGACTCTTATATTTGCACGAAGAGTGCAGCACCCAGATCATCCACTGTGATATAAAGCCTCAGAACATACTTCTCGATGAACATTACACTGCTCGAATTTCGGACTTCGGATTAGCAAAGCTCTTGATGATGGATCAGACCCAAACTCACACGGCCATTAGAGGAACAAAAGGGTACGTCGCACCTGAATGGTTCAGGAACATGCCAATCACTGCTAAAGTTGATGTGTACAGCTATGGTGTCTTGCTGCTAGAGATTGTTTGTTGTCGAAAAAGCGTGGATATAGAGTCCGAAGGAGAAGATAAAGCGATTTTAACTTATTGGGCTTATGACTGCTTTCGAGAAGGAATATTAGATGCTCTGATAGAATATGACATGGAGGCCATGAATGACATGGAGAAGCTAGAGAGGTTGGTCAAGGTGGCCATTTGGTGCATCCAAGAAGACCAATCTCTTAGACCACCTATGAGGAAGGTTATGCAGATGCTTGAAGGAGTTGCTGAGGTACCTCTTCCACCGTGCCCATCTCCTTTTACTGCCACAACAACGAGTTCCTAGCATCTAGCAGTCCACTCGTAGAGAGTAACATTCTATGTACTAAACATTTCCTCTATTTCACAATCTTTCCTTTGTTCCGTTTAAAGATAATTCTGTTTCTGTATTTGTTTGCAGTGTAGGTGATGTGAACTCTACTAATGGCAGATTTGTTTTCCAAGTTCCTTAAGAATAATTGCATTAATAAATAATCAAGGCTTAATTATATAATGGTCCATGTGGTATAACTTTTTGACAAAAATGACCATGTGGTAAACGTTTTTACAAATTCGTCCTTGTGGTAAGTATAAGTTTTCTTTTACAGCCTAGTAATTGTTAGGCCTTATGTAGGATTTTTCTTGTATGGTTTAACTTTGAAATGCAAGCTTAATGGCATTATTCAGAAAAAAAAAAAGTATAGTAAAAAAATGGACCATTCATTTCAGTTTTATCGTTTTTCTTAACACCCCCGATGCTTAGCTTTCGAGTGTTAAGGGAGATGATGGAAATGAAAGAAGGATCATTTTGTTATTATACATTAACCATATATACGAATTTGTACAAACGTTTGTTACAAGAATTTTTTTTTTTTTTTAAATTATATCACATGGACTGTTTGTATTATTAAGCCAATAATTAAATAGCTCCAGGATTAGCCTTAATTGAATCCAAAGGTCTCATGCATATAGGGATTTCTGACAGATATTGTTAAAATATCCACCTAATTCTCAAATTAATCAACTATCTTCCGAAGTATCTTATTATATGGAAAATGTCTTTGGTGTCCTGCTGCTAGATATAATTTGTTGCCTCAAAAAAAGAGATCTAGACTGATTGGGCCTATGACTGCTACCTCGAAGGCAGACTGGAATCTCCAGTTGAAAATGGCCCAGAAGCCCTCAATGACATGAAGCAGCTTGAGAGGTTTGTGATGGTTGCCATTTGTGCCTTCAAGAAGACTCCTCTCTAAGATCCACCATGACGAATTTCTTTATTAGCTGGGCGAATAAGTGAGCAGTCTAGTCTGTGTATATATATAGTATATAGTTTTAATTACTCATTTGGTCTTTGTGATATTTCGAAATTTCGAAGTGATCCTTATAGTTTTTTTCGTCCTAAATAGTCTGTGTGAAATATTTGTGTCAATATAACATTTCCGTTGACTTGTGCTTGCATTTAAACAGCTGTGCTTACGAGAACGCGTCCTAAAATGTTAACCGATGTATGCCGTCATATTAAACTATAGATCCCATCTAGATCAAATATGTCACAGGTAGTACCAATGAATTTTTAAACACTAGAAATGTATACGTGAAAGTCTGAAATTAATTATTTAAAACATGTCCCTACTAACCACATAAGAGTTTACTATCCAAATACAGATGTCAAAAAAGTTGTATTGACACATTAATATTCATAGAGACTACTTTAGGACAAAAAATACTATATGAACCAGTTTTGGATTTCAAAATACCACATAGAACAATAGAGTAATTAATCCTTCATTATAAGACCAACGTTGTTAATTTGTGTTGCTCTATGTCATAATCTGTTGATTATTGTAACTGGGAATATATAAATATTGAAGCATCTCTTACAATAACCCTCTGTTAGCACAAGATTTCGTTTCAGAGGATTTGACTGGCTATACAATAACCATATAAATTATAATTGTCGCCTGTAAGGCTAATTATCCATCTTCGGTATAAGAACGGACCCTAAGGCAGCAGTACTCTTGTTGAAAAATCAGTACGTGGCACCAACAGCATAAAGCAAAATTGCATGGGGAGCAATTGTCGTGGGGAAGCGCAAATGCATGGCAACCAACAGCATATCAATTATAATTCCCGCCTGCATCCACGATTGGGCTACCAGGAATAGCAACAGTAAGAAAAAGCCTATCCAGCTTGCCCTGGGGACGTTTCCACAAAGCGCAAATGCAGGTGGAGCAAAGAGATATTCCTCAGGCAACGGAACTTTTTCCTTCACTGCGGAGTGTGCTTCTGAGGGGAAAAGACAAAAATTGATTAATATATCTTAGCAGCAGTCATCATAACTACATTGTTCTGTCACCATAGCCAACATCTCCACCCCAGCGCCAACTATACTTATAAGCTGCTGTTGGTTATGTCCCTGCTGAAGGGACATAACGTAACAATTGCATTTGCTTCAGATTATACTTCTACTAGAACAGCTTATTGACCATGAAAATAAAGATGACATCCTTCCCCATGGAGAATGATTCAGATTGAAAATAAAGCAGCTTATTAACATGCAGAAATTTGCAGTAAATCACACATTTCTCCCAAAACCTTTTTTTTTATAAGTAACCAATCTTATTAGAAAAAGCGAAAGCAGTACAAAGGACTATACTAAAATCACTTAGTCTAAACAAGCCACATTTCTCCCAAAACCATAAAGCAAATGGTATGACAAACGAAGAATTGGTGACATCTAATGGACTGGAAGTGAATGAAACATGCTTGCTTATTGAGTCAACCATCACCCTAGAGATTTCTGAGGACAGCACAACTAGAAGGTTCTCTATATGTAATACATAACATATAATAGCAAAATCCCCCATCAAAAACCCATACGAAGCCTGACCAAGTTTATAGTCATGAAATTGAACAGGGAACGTAAAATCCATAGCTGCTTAAACCAGAATAATAACTTTTCCTAAGCACATTCAAGTTTTTAGGGAATATTAACTTTTTCCCATATATTTTGTATTTGAATGATCTGATATGCCAGTACTATCTGTGTTAACCAACCATCAGAAGAAACTACTGACTTTGGAACTTACACTGCTAGAAGACGTTTGAGATCTTAGGCTATCAAGGGCAACCATAAACTCCGCACGCAGTCGTGCCTCCATTGCGGTCCTTGCTGCACTCTCTGCCTGCAATCGTGCCTCCATCTCAGCACGGCTGCAGTCTCTGCCTGTAGCTGTGCCTGTATCACAGTCCGTGCAGCACTTTCTTCCTGCAACTTCTGCTTCATCTCACCAAGCTTTTCTTCAAGTGCAACACGCTCCATTTGAACCTCAGCAGTAATCTGTTCTCTGCTGGGCTCAATCCCCGTCTCTGGCCTCGTAGGTAGCCTGGTCTAGTACCGATCACTGAATGGAACAATTCATCCTCACCTAATGGCGCTAATGGCCCCCCTTCTTCCTGTGACCTCTGAGTAATTAACTCGGTAACTTGTTCCTGTATTGAGAACAGGGACCCATCAGCCAAAACACAGAGCTCTGAAAAATATTAGTATCATATGAAACTTTTACTTACAAATATGTTCCGTGCAGCTTCATCACTCCATGTGCCATCAGGATGACGATGACATAGAACCCATGTCCTGAATTCACTAGGCTGCTGACCCGTCAATGGGTCCCGCTGTATTGGAGTTAAAATAACATACAAACAATTTAAGTAAACCATTAAAGGGAAATACAAGACATTACCAATTACTTTTGTCTCCAATACTTCTACTCACCGCATCATAACTCACAGCCGCAAAAGATTTGCTGCCAGTGATTTTACCTGTCTTTTGCTTTGATCGATTTTCTTTATTTCTATCACTGATTGTCTTCATAGGATGAACATATAAAAGAATTAATGCAATATACAAAGAAAACGAATACAAATAAGAGTTGCTGTTAATTGTGCTGAAAAAATATAAGAACAGGAGGATGCTGCAATAGAGAAATTTTACCTTAAACTCGTCAGTACCAAAGTATGTAAGAAGAGACTCCCATTGCCACTCTGTGACCTCCTTGGGCCGATTCTGCCTGCGGTCCTCATCATTATCATACTTACTGTAGTCCTTAGAGAGTTTTGCTCGCCAACCCCGGTATCTCCTATTTGCCAACTTTAGTATGCAGGCCCTTCTCAAGGGTGTATCCTGGATTCTCCACCTCCTCTGAAATGACAAATGAAGAAAAAACATATTAGATAATCGTATAAAGTGGCAAGATATTAAAAAATAACAAACAAAATAGTCTACAATTCTATTTTCCTCTTAGTTACCAACACAGCTGCCACAATGTTATCCTTTGCCTCCTGTGGTACTTCAGCCCACTTCTTAACGTTGAGTGGTGCATAGATCCTCATTTGTTGGACCACCTCATCCACAAACATCCGCTGATTTGGGCCCACCGCTGAATCAGACAAGTCCGAGAACTCAACCTCCAACTTTCCGTCCTTACTCTCTTGTGCTTTCCTAGCCAGCTTCAAGCCCTTTGCAGGTCCTCGTCCTTTCTTTCTCATCGAAGTGGAAGCTGAAAGGTGTTCAACATAGTAACATTTTACCAGAGCAAAAGGGAAACATCAAAGTGACATAACGAAAAAGTAAGCATTAACAAAAATAAGTGAGTGCTAATGAAATTATGTTACCATCTGACGGTGTTAGTGTGTCCACAGAGAGCTCTGACGGCTCTGATGACTTCCCTGGAATAGGTGTATGCATGGAAGAGTCAGTATGTGGCTGATCACACTCAGCGTCTGTATTGCCTGGCTGCGTTGCATCCATAATGTTCTAAATAAAGGAGCAAACCAATGGCAACATCAATTACATGTCTATATGGCCTGTTCACATATAAGATGTAATTGAGCCTATTGAAACATTGGCAATGGTTCACATGCCACACTGCAATTAGTAGCTTCATTTCTTTTTGTTTGAACCGAGGAAGTTCCAGAATCTCCTATCTGTTCCCCAAGAACATGTGCAGAGAACAAAGGACAAGTCATACAAATTTTTCCCTAACAGAACAGTGCAACCAATGACTACAGCCCTAGCAATGTATCTGTCACATCCCCATACCTTTCTCCACACTTATAACTATAATAACCAACCTTTCGTACCATCATCAGATTCAGCAGTCATCATCCCATTAGTAAATGACAGGATATATAACTAAATTCCCACATATTCATCCAATTGTTTTAGAACAAAATAGTTGTCTCTGTTTCTAAAATAGTAGCCAGACCAAGATAATGCCCAGCCAAAGTAAACGAAGTTGGGAAAAGCCAAGTCTGGAAGGGACTAGTAAAAGGCAAGCAGAATGCCTAGGCAACCAAAAAAAGCAACATCCACAATCGGAGTTCAAAAGTAAGACGGAAACAGAAAAAGGAGGAAACTGAAAAGCATTTTGTTAAGTATTACCCAAGTAAGGCCAAATTACCTAAACAAGGAACTAGAAAAAAGAAATAGGTTTTAAGTAGTCAATACTTTGCATACTTCAGAGTTCAGTCGCGAGATCAACCATACAATTATGTAGATATCGTCAAACATTTACAGAAGTCATTTCTAATCAACCTGACAATTTATTTTGTCAGTTTAGTTTTATTTCCTTACCTGTTTAGTCAAACAAAAATAAGTGATGTTATTGATAAGAAAACATTCACCTAATTTAAACATATTACACAAAAACCCAATTGATATTATTGTAACTAAAATCAATCCAACTACAATAACAGTCATCGTTTATGTACAGACCAGGAACCCACTGACAGCATCCAGCTACCATAAATTATTTCCCCATTTTGGTTAATTACCTGCAAGACTGACAGATCGAAAATTTATGACCTGACCTAACATTCTGGCTTTAAAAACAGAATGTGACCTTGAGCATTATTTACTCCTTACCACCTCATGTTTGTGATATATTTCACAAACAAATCACCATCGGCTATGATACACTATACAATGAAGCTTATTTTAACCAATGCCTCTCTCTTTTGGCTTACCTGTTGCTCCTCTTTCTTACTTGAGTACTTCAAAAATAAAAAATAAAAAATCATGAGAACAGTGCATTTCCGCGCACATCTCTAGTACATATATCTCAGCTTCATCGTTAATCATCAAATTTAACACCAAACCACCGATAACGAAATAAAAGACATTCATAAAAATGTGTACAGGATGTTTACATAACATTTTTCAAACCAAACCAAGCAAGGCAAGAAAATGGAAAAAGAACTTTATTTTGTCAAAGAGGGAAACAAAAGAAAGATAAAAGCTAAAGGAAGAATTAGAAGAGGGACCTGTTGAGACGGGGAGACAACAAAAGTAACAGCCACGTCTTCAAGTACTTCTCCTGCAACAGTGGGGCCCTCTGCAGCTGCTTCTGTTGTACCTGGACTTTGCTCCTCGTCCCCCTCTTCATGCTCCTCCTCGTGGTCATCTTGCTGAGAATGCTGAGGATCCTCAACCTTGGATTTGGATTTGGGTTTGGTTTTTGGCTTGGGTTTTTCTTCCTCATGGTCCTTGTTGTCGTTGTTCTTCTTCTTCTTCTCCTTCTCCCCCTCCAACTCCAATATACGGGCACTCCTTCTCTTCTTCGTCCCTGCTGCTCCTTCTCCTCCCTCCTCAGACATTTGCACTCCCTTCCTGCACCTATAGCCATGATAAACAATGACGCATCCAATAATTTTTAAAAAAAATCTGAACAAATGAAAACTTAAGAAATTCTGGATTTTTGTGGTAGGAGTAATTGAACTAGATAGAAAATTACCTTCAATCTGAGAACTTGGGATCGGATTTGGGTTTAGGGTTTTGCTGAAACTCACAGGATTTGCGCAACCGATTTGGGGCTATTAAGGCGAGAGACGAAAACGTATTTTAAAATTTTTAAGGCTAGAAGTTTTGTCTGCCTAAACTGAATAATCGCCACGATAAGTTCAAGAGAGATCGCCCGATTTATCGTGCTGAAAACTAATGTCTCGCTATAATATGAGTTCCAACTCTGTCACGTCGAGATATTGAAGGTGACAAGTGGCTAAAGCTTTTCAAGTATAAAGTGTTAAGACGACTTTGTAAAGGCTGCGACCACAACATAGGGCAAACCGTGACGACACTCGAGTTTTCGTCGCATTTCTACAGTCTCCACTCTCCTGTCTCTCTCCTCCCACTTTAATTTTCATTCTTTTTGGGAAATTACTTTTTAATTGTTAATTTAGAAAGGCTCTGAACATTAATATAATTCAATGTTTTGTCTATACATATACAAACAAAGATAAAGATATATAATTGTCCATTCTAACCAAAATGCAAACATATATAGGTTGAAAAATCGTATTATATGATTAAAAACAAATTTAAAAATAAATATTAGAATTATTTTTGTTTTAACAATCCAAACAAATAAAAAAGCTCATCTCAAATTATTTTAGCACTGCTGTAGTCACGAAATAAATATAAACATCATCTTTTGTGTTCCACATTAATAGTGATGTACTATGAACCTCCTAGTTGGTGAAGCTTTCCTTTGGCGGAGACCAATATGTTAGCAAGGAGGCATATATGGAACCAGGTCATTTTTTTAATGCGATTCTTTGGTGTTATGCAATGATGTGCTTTCTCAGGACCAACCTCAAATGCTGGGCTATTGCGTTGCTGGTCGATCATATTCTAAGTTGTCTGGGTGAATTTCGCGAATGGAAAATAGCTTGGGTGCTAAAGAATTGTAATAGCATGGCTCAAAATTTAGCTAAGTGGGCTGCTCGGATAGGTAGAGTAGGCGTTTTTTTTTCCATCTAATATCCTTGAGCATATCCAGGGTTGTGATATGCCTGGATTCACCGATTTGGTTAGTTTTTCTTAAGGGCAGGAGGTATTGCTTAGCAAAAATTAAAAAAAAAAAATGTTCCACATTAACGGGAATAATTTATATGAGATGTTCTTCCTCATTCTAATTTGTCTTTGGATACTGTCTACCTACAAGGTTTTCTTGTCCCCGCTATACATTGTCTTCTTCCACTTGTTATTTCTTCCACATGTGAAATAAAAGGGCTATGCATCCAGGCCACATTGAAAATATAGTAGGAAAATAAATGATAGCACGACCATATACAATTTTTTCTGTATTTTTTATTTTTCTTTTTGAAGACGGGTAATTCATTGCAAAGGAGATTTTACAGAGCTTAAGACTGGGGAAGAGGAGAAGAAGAGAAGAGGTTTAGTCCCCAGCTTCAAGGAGAATGTGAGGTTCAACAGCTTCATGCAGAGCAAACAGGGCAGGCCGCATGAGCCTTCCCTACAACTGGTGTTGCGCTATGAATTTCATTGGAATTCTGGAATAACAGTGTTCCATTGGAATTTCTGCGGACAGCTGCAAGAAATTTCACTTTGATATAGCCCCGGGGAGGAGGTTTCCGGTGAGTTTTACAGGATTGAGATTGGTAATTGAGAGTGCACTGCATGTGCACTTACTGCCCACAAATACACGCTTGGCCCGTCACGCCCCTCAGGTCTGTTGCCTTGCTTGACGCAAGAACACGATCAAGTCTCGCTTGGTTTGGGTTCAAAAACTCCTACCCCAAGAAAATGAAGTCGCCCTTTTTAACTCTACTGCTTTTTCCTGCTTTTGTCTATTTCTGGCCAACTCTTTTTTTTTTTTTTTTCCTAAGCGAAAAGTGGAAAAGGGCAACCAAGTGTGACCATCTCCTCCCTTGTACGTGATCATAGGGCTTTCCTACCGCTATAGAATGTTCGGATTGAGGTATAGTACTAAACCGGAGGGTTTAGACCGTCACCACAGCACCACAAAAGTGCAACTAACCTTAGTCGCGGGAGGTTTGATCCAAAGACCTCCAACACCCTAGTCCTGTTCCGAGCGAACGCCAAGACCAATTAAGCCACTACTTCCGTGGTTATTTCTGGCCAACTTGAATAGCTTGGACTAAACATCTCACAACGGTCCCTCCTGCAAGGAGCATGCAGTGACCGTAACTAGCCCTTGAAGACGGTCAAGAGAGGGCAGCTTCTAGAGCACCCTTACATCCATAAGGTGACAAGGACTAGACATGGACTATTGTTTAAGTATTTGTTAGGCGTCTTGTGGCTAATTTCTTGCGGGTTGCTCTTGTGGGTAATGCCTTACCTTTTATTTTTCCAAATTAATGGTAGTCCTTGGTCACAAAGTCAATGAAGGGAAGGTCTCCATCTTGCTTTCATCAAAAGACAAATTAATGGTAGTCCGTGGTCACAATCTTTGAAGAAAACTGAAACATTGGGCTAAAAAGTCCATCTTTGAGTCTCCACAAAACGTTCCCGGGTTCGACTTGTAGTCATAGAAGCATACTTTAGTTCAAAATATTCAATAGTTGAACTTATCATTTTGAGATCCTACTCCCTAAGATGTGAACTCTTCCTACCATGGCTTCAGCATTGCAGTATCCGCTCCCCTTCTTGCTTCTTATTCTACTGCTGCTATATCCTACAGCTGCTCAAACTCCCGGAAACATATCTTTAGGCTCATCCCTGACTGCACAGAGGAATGATCCTTACTGGGCATCACTTTCCGGTGACTTTGCTTTTGGCTTCCAACAAATTGGCCAGGGAGGGTATCTATTAGCCATCTGGTTCAACAAAATACAAGAAAAAACCGTTGTCTGGTCGGCCAATGGAGATAATCTAGCGCCAAGAGGATCCAAAGTCGAACTTACTATAAATGGCCAGCTTGTACTCTGTGACCCAACGGGAAAAGAGATCTGGAAAGCTCATTTAGACAGTTCAAGAGTTGCTTATGCAGCCATGCTTGATAGCGGAAACTTGGTGCTGGCAAGCACGGATACTGTTTACCTATGGCAGAGTTTTGATAATCCAACTGACACGATATTACCTACAAAGACTCTGCGTCAGCCTGGCAAACTAGTTTCTCGTTACTCGAAAACGAGTTATTCTAATGGAAGGTTCCAGTTCACAGTAAAACCGGACGGAAATCTTGTCCTTGAAACTAGAGCTTTCCCGATGGATTCTTCTAATGAGGCTTACTGGTCAAGCAAAACGGTAGGTAGTGGCTTTCAGGTGGTCTTCAACCAGTCAGGTTCTGTATACCTTGCAGCGAGAAATGGAAGCATACTTAAAATGATATCATCAGATGCTGGTTCTACAGAGGATTTCTATCAGAGAGCAATCCTTGAATATGATGGAGTTTTCAGGCATTATTTATACCCAAAAAGCACTACTATTTCAAGATCCGGTAGGTGGCCTGAGGCCTGGTCCCCATTGTCCAGCTTCATACCTTCGAATATCTGTGGAGATATCACACAAGGGACTGGCAGCGGAGCTTGTGGGTTCAACAGCTACTGTACACTAGGAAATGATCAAAGACCAAATTGCCATTGCCCGGAAGGATACACCTTCATTGATCCAGATGATGTAGTGAAAGGATGTAAACAGAACTTTCAACCACAAAGTTGTGATGAAGCATTTCCTGAAACGGATAGTTTTGATATTCGTTCCCTGATAAATACAGATTGGCCCCTATCTGATTATGAACATTTTCTAGAGCAAACTGAGGATTGGTGCAGGCAAGCTTGCTTGGCTGATTGCTTCTGCGCTGTTGCCATTTTCAGAAATGGAGAGTGTTGGAAGAAAAAAATTCCCCTTTCCAATGGTAGGATGGAGTCCACTGTTGGAGGAATAGCTCTGATAAAAATAAGGAAAGAAAATTCTACTTCCAAGCCTTCAGATGCAGATTCAAAGGACAAAGATCGATCAACTCTGATCCTTCTTGGTTCAGTGCTCTTAAGCAGCTCAGTATTTCTCAACTTCCTCTTGCTGTTGGCAGCCTTTCTCATTGTTTTTCGCTTCAATCATTGGAAGCCAAAGGTGCTTCAATCATACGAAGTTATGCCGGGTGTGAACTTGCGAAGCTTCACCTATGAGGAACTAAATAAAGCTACAAATGGATTCAAGGAGGAGCTGGGGAATGGTTCTTTTGCAACAGTATATAAAGGGGCTCTAGAATCTGACAATAGAGAACTTGTCGCTGTTAAGAAGTTGTACAATATGGTGAGACAAGGCGATCAGGAGTTCAAAACCGAATTGAGTGCTATTGGCAGAACGAACCACAGGAATTTGGTTCAACTGCTAGGATTCTGTAATGAGGGTGAGCACCGGATACTGGTATATGAATTCATGAGACATGGTTCTTTAGCAAGCTTCCTCTTTGGAGGTTCAAGGCCTAATTGGTACCAAAGAATGCAAATTGCATTAGGAACTGCAAGAGGGCTGTTTTATTTGCATGAAGAGTGCAGCACCCAAATCATACATTGTGATATCAAGCCCCAAAATATCCTTGTGGATGACTATTTGACAGCTAGAATTTCTGACTTCGGGTTAGCCAAGCTTTTGAAGACTGACCAGACTCGAACTGCTACAGGTATCAGGGGAACTAAAGGATACGTTGCACCTGAATGGTTCAGAAACATGCCTGTCACAGTCAAGGTCGATGTATACAGCTTTGGCATATTGTTGCTAGAGATCATCTGCTGCAGGAAGAATTTTGAAGCAGAGGTCCAGGATGAAAATGAGATGATACTGGCTGATTGGGCATATGATTGCTACAAAGACAGGAAACTGGATCTGGTAGTGGCGAATGATAAAGAGGCTATGGATGACATGAAGAGAGTGGAGATATATGTGATGATTGCAGTGTGGTGCATTCAGGAGGATCCATCACTAAGGCCCACAATGAAGAAAGTTGTACAGATGATGGAAGGAGCTGTTGAAGTCTTGGTGCCCCCAGATCCATCTTCATTTATGAGTTCAATCTAGATACTTTTAGCCAATTCTATCCTGTCTTAGGTAAAGCAATCTCAAGGGATGGTATGCTCTATAATTGAAATTGAATGCAGATGGAAAAATGGGGTGCTAGTAGGAGTTTTCTATTTGTTCTGCAACATTGTAGTTTTCTATTCAACGGGACAAACCTCATACAGTGCAGAATATTACATACCGTCATCCAAAAGCACTTGATTGAAGAAACCAATTTGGAAACCTGTGCTTGTGGTACTGTGCAAACTGAGCTGCTTGGTGTTCGTTAAAAATTTACCATGCTTACTGTGAGCAAAATGTTTGTGAAAATCGTGCTTTTATGCTGTCTACTGCAGGAAATGCAATTTGAAAAACTTGTCGGTTCCGTACAATGAACCTGAAATGTTGGATGTGTAGCTCAAAGTTGCATTTGCTGTGTATTGCTTGAAATGCAACTTTGTAGAAGGTGCTGACTCTGTCTTTGCAATGCTGGATTCCTTCTATGAAAGGCTAGATATGTTGTAAAAAGTCGCTCTCTTGATGTTGCCTGGCTGTAGAAGACTTAAAAGCCTTGAAAAGAGCTTGGAACAGGGCTTTATGTAAGTTGTCTAGCTATTTTTCTATGTGCCAGTGACTTACCCACACAAAAACACGAGTAGCATATGAAAAAGAGATTTGCCTCACCTGCAGAGAGCCTCTGCTGATTTTAGGAACTCTTGAGTAACAAGGCTACAACAGTTACTGTTAGTGTTGCTAGATTCTAGACTAATTCCATACCTTTTTGAATGAGATATACATCAAAGTTATATACAGAGATCATTTGGAGAAGCAATTTACTGTGAACCAAAAAGCAAGTCTTGAACTTGAAGCAACCTAACAAAAGGCACTGACTTCGCAGCTTCTTTTTCTGACTTTCACATTTGTCATCAAAGTCCACAGGCAACAATGTTATGACTGGATGGCCAAAGGAATAAGAGAAATGAGAATAAATCTGTAATAAGTGGTTTGACTTTAAAACATGACTGGTAGAAACTAAGGAAGAAATTCATTATCTTACTGTAATAGAAAGCGTAGTAAAACAACACTCAAAATTCAAAACTCAAAACTTTAATACACCTAATTTTCTCATACACAAAAAAGATGAGAATAACTACAGAATCCTCTCAATATTGTGCCACTCTTTTCTCTCGTTTCTTCACTGTGTTGTTCACAAACGTCTAACTCCTCTGTTTGTAGTTGTGTTCGACGTCCTTCGCGTGCGTTACTTTAAATTTGAAATGATTGAATTATTCGACAAGCTATAAAATTTGTCGTCATGCTTGTCGTTCACCTTTCAAAAGCTAAGGTCGCCTTATGCAGCTCATAGGACGACATGAATTTAAGGAAGCATGCCATGCATTTGATTCATGTTGTTGAACACGTGAATTGCATTTTCTTTTTGACGAAAAAAATCAAAAGCAAGAGACATGGCATTTAATGCCGATTCAAGCCACACGTCAACAAACAACCATGCCAAATAATCAAAAGACGGATTTTAGCAGCAATCAAAGATCGTGAAAAATCCGGTTTAGACCTTAATAAACTTAGCATGGGTGAATACATATTTTTCCTCTAATTAACAAATTAATAACAATTTTAAAACATGTTCTAAAATTGTTCAGCCTAGATATGCATAATAATCAACTCAATCAACAAATAAACAGCGGAAAATTAAAACAAACTTCAATCACACAAAGAGACAAGGATTTGGTGACGAAGTGGAAAACCTTTGAAATACCATTCAAAGGAAAAACCACTCCGGGCTAGCAGCCACCTAGAATCCACTAAGAAGAAAACCTTACAAACAGTGATTCAGACACGGGCAACCCTAGTTGCTTGACTCTGACAACCCTGATATAATAATCTAAGCCTCCCTGCTTAGACCCGCTCCGTGCGGCATTCCCCTCAGACCTTTGAGGATCTTCTTATGGATTCTTCATGAACAAACCTTGTTCTTCAGCACGCCTTCAACACCATGAAGGTTACAGAGATATTTGGAGAAAGAATAGAGAAAAACTCATCAATGTTGAAGCACAAATCTTCTCAGGTTTTTCTCTCAAGGAAGGAGGCACAAGTATGCTCAATAGAGGCCTCAATAAACTTCCAGGCGGCCTACCCCGAAACCTAGTAGGGTTTCACAGTTTTCAAAATGAAAATCCAAAAATTTAGCAATTTTTGAAATTCGCCGGAAGTCGCTCGAGCGCTGGTCGAACACTTATGTTTCTGTCTGAAATTTTAAAGCGCTGAGCGCTGCTTGTTGAACGTGATTGAATTTTTCAAAGGGCGCTCGAGCGCTTGTTGACGCTAGTTGAACGTGATGGCTCTGTGTGAAATTTTTCTAAGGACGTTCGAGCGCTTATTGAACGCTGGTTGAACGTGATGAAGACTTTGGACAAACCATCAACTCTAACTCTTGAACAAATGTGAGGACCAAAATTACAACTCGATTACGACATATTTTGGCACAGAATGATGCCAACACAAAAATGCACTAACAAACTCCCCCTTTGGCAATTCCGTGACAAAACCCACATATATAAAATAAACAAAACATAGATCTTTGCTAATCACCAAAGCAATGATCTATTTACATGAATATCAACCCTATGACCTAAAAGACGTGTTCAAGAGTCTTTGAATCTGTTACCTGAAAAACACAATCTCAAAGACCAAGTGAAAAACATAGAGAACAAACAAATATATATAATTGAAGTTGCAAATGAAGTACAGAAACAAAACATTAGCTCCCCTTAATTTATTCTCTCCCTTAGCCAGTTATTCTCCCCCTTTTTGTCACGAATGGACAAAGGGAAACAAAATGCCACCGCTCATTGATGAAATAAAATGCATGCAAATATGAAAATGAGCATCAACTGACATAAGAATTGCATATCACACATAAGATAAATTAAAGGCATAACTAAGGCACAATCAATCAAAACCAACAACAATGCACAAAGAAAAGGTGAATAAGAAAGACAACATTCAATTTGATAATGAAATAAGAAAAAATTATTGAAAAGAGCAAATGATCAAATGCCAAAAATTAGCACAAAATTCATGGAACTAAGAGACATAACCAAAATTCTCAAGAGCATGGAAAATCAATACAAGCTCATTGTATGATCATGGAAAATAATATTCATTGATTGTATGCCACACGTCTCTAAACGGTTTTAACATCAATAATTAAAAAATGAGAACTGCATACGTGTGTGAAATACGAAACACAATCAGAGAGGCTTAAGACCTTAATTTTGTGAGGGAGGTCAAAGCTAGCCAAATGAAACCATGAGTGAAAAGAGAGACATATCACACCTGATGAAAGTCAAACCCAATGCCACTAGGACCTGAGTATGCAACTTTGTTGCTTGTTTTTCTCCCCCTAAATATGTTGTATCTTTTCTTTTCTTTTTTTTTTTTTTTTTTCTTTTCTAGAATAGTAACAACTTCTTTTGAAGTAGAGATAATCTTTTGGAGCCTATGACTCTGAGAGGGGCAATGAATAAGGTCAGCTAGTCAAAGGTCAATTCAATCTGATGAACATGATCTCTTTCACTTGTGGTTGCAGACCCAAAACTCACACATGCGGTCAAGCCTCATCTAACCATATTCAGTGTGCACTGTGATTGGGTATGGCAAAAATACATTTGAAAATCATGTCAGCTAATACCAAAAAGAGACAATAGGCATGACTCTCAAATCATATTATAATCCAGACATAAATTGAGAAAGTATGTAAAAGATCATGCTCGAAAATCTCAAGTATGTCAATCAGGCCAATTACCAAATGTGCTGACAAAAGGCACACAACAATCATCATTTTTTTTATTTTTAAATTACACAAAAAAACAAAATATAAATGCAACCTAAGCTAATGCAAGCAAGAAAAAAAAATACTCAAGGAGAAGAACATGTACCAATAGCCTTCATGTTGGCTAATAGGTTTTCATCCTTTTTCACCCAAATCTTCTTGACATATGTTGATTGTTTGGTCAAGTTCTCCAACTTTGCATTTATAATCATGGTGTGCTTAGTGAGAACCTTGATTTGGTTTTCAAGATTCGTATGCTCAGTGCTGCAGAAAGGGTTACTATGTGTGTGCTCTTGTGCTCTCAATTTAAAACAATTAGGTCTGATGTGACCTATTTTTCACAAAAATGACAAGTAGGAACAAACCGATGTGAAATGTGTATTTTAGGTGGAACAATATGAGAATGAGTATTCATGGACGAAGAGTTAGTCTTTTTACCTTCACTCACCTTTCTCTGAGGAGCTTTAATTTCTGCTTGTTTGACTGGCAATGATGCCGGAACGAAGACAGTATTTGAAGTTGATGCACCACTCGACTCGTTGTATCCCAAACCTTTCATATTTCCAGGTGTTGCTCCCAGGCTTAACATGTGGTCAAGCTTTTTAGACCAACTAGAGAATTGTTGAAGTTGAGCATTAGATTTCTCTAGTTTGCACTCTAAGTCTTTGACTTCAGCTTCAAGGGCCAAGTTCTTCAGTTTCAAGTCATCAGACAACTTGATGTATTCTTCAAGCGTGACAGTGAGGTTATCCCTTTCAAGTTGAGTCTCATGAAGTTTCAGGCTTTCCCTAAAGAGTTTGTCATACACCTCTTGCAAGCTTTCTTCAGCATCAGATTCATCCTCTAATGTCTCTGTTTCAGAGTTAATATCCTGCAAATCACAATTATCAGTACTAGACATAAAAGCCATAAAATTTACCTGTTCTTCTTCATCACTGCTGGAATTTGATTCGTCGTCACTCAGTGAAGCATTCATAGCTTTTCCTTTTGACTTGAGATATGTTGGGCACTCTGATCTGACATGACCAAATCCTTGACACTCAAAACAAATCAATTTTTTATTCTTGGACTCATTAGCAATGTGCTTATCTCTCTTCTCTTTCTGAACCACTGGAGCTACCATGATTCTTTTCAGCACCTTTATTTTAAATCTTCTTTGATCATCCTTTGATCTCAAAAACTTTCTGAATTTTTTGACTAGAACGCTGAAGTTCTCATCATCTAGAGATTCATCTGACTCAAAACAGACTTCTTCTTTACTAGATCTCAAGGCGATAGACTTGTTCTTCTTAGGCTGAGGCAATGTCTGTTCATAAGTTTGCAGAGACCCAACTAGTTCTTCAATCTTCATCGTGTCCAGGTCTTTACTTTCCTCAATTGCTGTAACTTTGGGTCTGAATCTCTCAGGAAGAGATCTCATAACTTTTCTCACAATTCTACTTTCTGTATCCTCTCTCCCAGGTTGTAGCTCGAGTTAACTATGTCATTTAGCTTTGCATAGAACTCATCAAACGTCTCATCTTCCTTCATTCGAATTTCTTCAAACTTTGTGGTTAACATCTGAAGTTTTGAGTTTTTAACGGTCTTGGTACCTTCATGAGTAGTCTCTAAAATCTCCAAGCTTCCTTAGAAGTTTCACACATGGAAATTCGTTTAAACTCATCAGCAGACACAGCTATAAAAATAGAATGTAAACCTTTGCTATTCCAATTACATTCATTGATTTCATTAATAGTCCATGTGCCAATATCTTTAGGTGTTTTAACACCTTCAATAGTAGAAGAGGGTGGCGACCACCTTTTAACACAAGAACTCCAAACTTGTTCACTAAGAGACTTCAAAAAGGTTTTCATGCAAACTTTCTAGTATGCATAATTGCTTCCATCAAAATATGGAGGCACAGACAAAGACTGACTTTGATTCATCTAGACTAAGGGTCAAGGACCGAGTTTAGGCTCTGATACCAATTGAAAAATCCGGTTTAGACCCTAATAACACTTAGAAGGGTGAATACGTGTTTTCCCTCTAATTAACAAATCAATAACAATTTTAAAACATGTTCTAAAATTGTTCAGCCTAGATATGCATAATAATCAACTCAATCAACAAATAAGCAGCGAAAAATTAAAACAAACTTCAATCACACAAAGAGACAAGAATTTGGTGACGAAGTGGAAAACCTTTGAAATACCATTCAAAGGAAAAACCACTCCGGGCTAGCAGCCACCTAGAATCCACTAAGAAGAAAACCTTACAAACAGTGATTCAGACACGGGCAACCCCAGTTGCTTGACTCTGACAACCCTGATGTAATAATCTAAGCCTCCCTGCTTAGACCCGCTCCGTGCGCATTCCCCTCAGACCTTTGAGGATCTTCTTATGGATTCTTCACGAACAAACCTTGTTCTTCAGCACACCTTCAACACCATGAAGGTTACAGAGATATTTGGAGAAAGAATAGAGAAAAACTCATCAATGTTGAAGCACAAATCTTCTCAGGTTTTTCTCTCAAGGAAGGAGGCACAAGTATGCTCAATAGAGGCCTCAATAAACTTCCAGGCGGCCTACCCCGAAACCTAGTAGGGTTTCACAAGTTTTCAAAATGAAAATCCAAAAATTTAGCAATTTTTGAAATTCGCCGGAAGTCGCTCGAGTCGAGCGCTCGTCGAACGCTTATGTTTCTGTCTGAAATTTTAACTGAACGCTCAAGCGCTCGTTGAACGCTTGTTAAACGTGATTGAATTTTTCGAGGGCTCGAGCGCTTGTTGAACGCTAGTTGAACGTGATGGCTCTGTATGGAATTTTTTCAAGGATGCTCGAGCGCTTGTTGAACGCTGGTTGAACGTTATGAAGACTTTGGACAGACTATCAACTCTGACTCTTGAACAAATGTGAGGACCAAAATTACAACTCAATTACGACATATTTTGGCACGGAATGATGTCAACACAAAAATGCACTACCAGATTGTTGTGAGAGGGTGGAATTTTATGGTGAACTATGGGGATGCTAGTAATGGCAGAATTTGGGTTGGGTGGAATGCCATGGAGTTTGATGCATCTCTTATGGGTCACTTGGATCAATTAATACACTGCAAGGTGAAGGATAAGGCTAAGAACTGGCTGTACATGGTTTCAGTTGTGTATGAATCTAATTAACCTGAAGAGAGGAGAGCCTTATGGAATGACTTGAGGAACCAGTGGCCTGGTTTAGGCTTACCGTTGATGCTGGTTGGGGATTTTAATGCGGTTAGAACACCAAATGAAGCAGCAGGTTGATATACAAATTGGCCTCCGTGGAAAGAGAATCTACAAGATGCTATCTGCTGAAGGAGGTACAGAATTTTGTAAAAACCAAGCTAAACCTATTCAAAAGGTTTCCACCCAACCCTAAGAATGTGATGTCCGTGAGAAATTGGACCTAGCAGATACGGTCCTGGAAACAAGATGTAGTTGATTCCCAGGCCTTTGTTATGTTGGGATGTACTTAATTGTGGTTAAAACCGTGATAACAGAGAGGACAAACTAAATGCAAATATTCAGACTAAAACCACCAAAAGATGTATCCATTCAGCACATAACGACAGCAGCTTAATAACAGCAAGATCATCAACACCTTGACCACCACCAAATGGCATCTTTTCCAATATTTCTATGAACAATACCTCCCCATCATCACCTAAAGGCATCTTAGGTATTGAGGAACCATATCTGTGACCAAGCAGTTACACTGAAGGTCACATTTACATTGGCCTTTAGATTAATTTACTACCCGTCAACCATTGTCGCCCCTAATGAAACTGAAACATTAGGCTAAAATAGATCCTTTACATAAACAAATGTTTCTCTGTTTCTTCCTGTGGTTGGAAACCATATAATCTAGACAAGTAGATCTTTCCTACTTCAATTTCTCGTTTCAATTGCCATATTTCTTGAAAAAGCACAGTCGTAGTTATACTATGGCTTTAGCATGGCAATATCCTCTCTTCTGCTTGCTTCTTGTTCTGTTGCTGCTCTATTATCCCACCAGTGCTCAAATCTCCAGAAACATATCCTTAGGCTCATTCCTGAGAGCTGAAAACACAGATTCCTACTGGGCGTCACCTTCGGGTGACTTTGCTTTTGGCTTCCATCAAATTGGAACGGGAGGGTATCTACTGGCGATTTGGTTTGACAAGATACAGGAAAAAACTATCGTTTGGTCGGCCAATGGAAATAACATGGTCCCAAGAGGTTCCAAAGTTGAACTCACTAAAGATGGCCATTTTGTGCTTAATGATCCAGCAGGCAAAGAGATGTGGAAAGCTGAATTATTTGGTTCTCGAGTTGCCTACGCAGCCATGCTTGACACCGGAAACTTCGTGTTGGCAACCGAGGATTCTAGGAATTCGTGGGAGACTTTTGATCATCCAACTGACACAATGTTACCTACAATGACTATGAGTCAGCCCATCAAACTTGTTGCTCGTTACTCAGAAGCAAATTACTCCAACGGAAGGTTTCAGTTGACCCTACAATCGGACGGAAATCTTGTCCTTGAAACCAGAGCTTTCCCTTTGGATTTGTCCAATGCTGCTTATTGGTCAAGCAATACTATAGGCAGTGGCTTTCAGCTGGTTTTCGACCCATCTGGCTCCGTGTACCTTACGGCGAAAGACAGAAGCCCACTTAAAATGATAACATCCAATGGTGGTTCTACGAAGGACTTCTATCAAAGAGCAATTCTTGAACATGATGGAGTTTTTAGACATTATATATACCCAAAAAACCCTACCATTTCAAGTGCCAGGAGGCCGTCTGAGGGTTGGTCCCCTATGTCGACCTTCATACCTTCTAATATTTGCACTGCAATTACACAGTTGGCAGGTGCTGGAGCTTGTGGGTTCAATAGCTACTGCAAACTAGGAGACGATCACAGACCAAGTTGCCTATGCCCAGACGGATACACCTTCATTGATCCAGACGATGTTATGAAAGGATGTAAACAGAACTTTCTTCCACAAAGTTGTGAAGAATCATTGTCAGAGACGGATCGTTTTGACTTTCGTTACATGCCGAATACGGATTGGCCCCTATCTGATTATGAAATCTTTTACGGTCAAACTGAGGATTGGTGCTGGGAAGCCTGCTTAGGTGATTGTTTCTGCGCGGTTGCCATATTCAGAAACGGAGGGTGTTTCAAGAAAAGAGTTCCCCTCTCAAATGGGAGGATGAATTCCAGTATTACAGGAATGGCTCTAATAAAAATAAGAAAAGACAACTCTACCTTGTCCTTGAATCCTTCAAGTGCAGCCTTGAAAAAGAAGGATTTGTTTGTCCTAATCCTCAGTGGGTTAGTTTTCATAATGCTGGAGCAATATTCATTAATGGACAATCAAGGATGAAGAGAATCGCAATCTGGTTTCAAGAGAACTCATTCTCTTTTTCTCTCTATTAAAATTGAATTCCTGCATCAAAAGAGATGATAGAGTCATCACTGTACTACACTTCCTTTTCTGTTTCATTCGGGTGAATGGATTTGGTCATAATTTGGTGAAGGAGACGGAAACATTACACTTGAGTCAATCTTCCACTTTTTCCATAAATGTGCCTACTTCCTTAGTTTTTCCGATCATTTAATGATATCATTAAATGCCAGCTTCCAGAAAGCACTACTCTTTCAAGATCCTGTAGGCGGCCTGAGACCTGGTCCTCATTGTCCAGCTCCACACCTTCGAATATCTGTGGAGATATCACACAATGGACCGGCAGTGGAGCATGTGGGTTCAACAGCTACTGTAGACTAGAAAATGATCAAAGACCAAATCGCCATTGCCAGGAAGGATACACCTTCATTAATCCAGATGATGTGGTGAGCGCAGGGAGCAGGGGAGTCCATCCATGGGGGCTGTGCACATTGAAGACCACCTGTGACTCCGAGATCTAGCCTCCTTTGATTCCGACAAAAAGGCTCAAGAGCTGGCCAAAAAAAAAAATAAAACAAAATTTGTGCATGACTTCCATTAGATAAGCAACTATCAAACTGTAAATAATTCATCAATTTGTGCATTCTAGAATCCGCAACCAAAGGCTTAGACAAAGCCACAACCTTAGGACTATATTTATTAACTACTTTCTAAGGAGACTTCTGGACTTTCCCGAGCCCCTTAGATTCCAAACAAGAAAAGGATAGATCATAAATTAAGTTTGTTTGGAGGGACGGGTCACCACCCAATTGGAGCTACGCATTTTGTCATTAATTTTTCCTGTTTTTTCAATCAAACAAACACAAAATTCAGAGTTTGACCTGTAGTCTTTCTCCTTCATGATATTTTGGTGCAAATATTCCTGCTCATGATCCGAAGAGCTCTCATACCATTCTCCAAAAGACGCTAACTTTGCAACTTCTTATTCCTCTTCACATTCGTCATCAAAGTCCACAGGCAACAATAATGCCAAATAAGCTAAACCATGGCTATAAGTAGGAGACTTTTGGGTTTTTAGCCATTTTTAAAAAGAGTAATAAAATCTATCCACATACGAAAATTTTGAAAATCCATCGTTTCAATGCATTTAGATTGTTTTTCTTTGATAAAATCACACGTATATATGGTTCTACCTCATGGTCTTTTCTTTTAATAAGAAATTTCAAAACCCTGCTAGCTTTTTTTTAATAACAAAATTTTTTAACCCTTATAGCAATTTCACACTAAAACAGGGAATACAACATCCCAATAGGACAGGAGATCCTCGGATCGAAACCATGCCCCTCTCCTCCCCTGCTGCCAAGATTTGTTGCATTCTCATGAAGTTGTGGTGACAGTTCAATCTCTCCCGATTTGGTTGATCATTTCCACCTTTTTCGCTTAAAATAAAAACATTGCCATAAACATACACAAAAAGAGTGCCTTAGATGGGTACATGAAGGCATGATATGGAAGAAAAAAATAAAATTTGAACGATATATTATAGTACACGAATATCCTAAAACTTCTAGTAGAACCCTCATCATACAAGAATGACAACATAAAGGACAAACAAAATGCAAACAAACCACCAAAAGAGCATCTTTTCCAATATTTCTATGAACAATACCTCCCTGTGACCATGCAGTTGCGCTGAAGGTGACATTTACACTGGTCTTTAGATTAATAATTAATTTACTACCTGTCAACCATTGGCCTTAATGAAACAGAAACCTTAGGCTAAAGTAGATCCTTTACATAAACAAATGTTTCTCTGTTTCTTCCTGTGGTTGGAAACCATATAATCTAGACAAGTAGATCTTTCCTACTTCAATTTCTCGTTTCAACTGCCATATTTCTTGAAAAAACACAATCATAATTATACTATGGCTTTAGCATGGCAATATCCTCTCTTCTGCTTGCTTCTTGTTCTGTTGTTGCTCTATCCCACCAGTGCTCAAATTTCCAGAAACATATCCTTGGGCTCATTCCTGACCTCCGAAAACACTGATTCTTACTGGGCGTCACCTTCAGGTGAATTTGCCTTTGGCTTCCAACAAATTGGGAAGGGAGGGTATCTACTGGCGATTTGGTTTGACAAGATACAGGAAAAAACTATCGTTTGGTCGGCCAATGGAAATAACATGGTCCCAGGAGGTTCCAAAGTTGAACTCACTAAAGATGGCCATTTTGTGCTTAGTGATCCAGTAGGCAAAGAGATTTGGAAAGCTGAATTATTTGGTTCTCGAGTTGCTTACGCAGCCATGCTCGACACCGGAAACTTCGTGTTGGCAACCGAGGATTCTAGGCATTCGTGGGAGACTTTTGATCATCCAACAGACACAATATTACCTACAATGACTATGAGTCGACCCCAGCAAACTTGTTGCTCGTTACTCTGAAACAAATTACTCCAATGGAAGATTCCAGTTCTCACTGCGGTCGGACGGAAATCTTGCGCTTGAAACCAGAGCTTTCCCTTTGGATTCGTCCACCTCTGCTTATTGGTCAAGCAATACCGTAGGCAGTGGCTTTCAGCTGGTTTTCAACAATTCTGGCTCTATATACCTCACAGCCAAAGACAGAAAGCAACTTAAAATGATAACATCCAATAATGGTTCTACGAAGTACTTTTATCAAAGAGCACTTCTTGAACATGACGGAGTTTTTAGACATTATATATACCCTAAAGGCACTACATTTCAAGTGCCAGTGAGGCTGTCTGAGGTTGGTTCCCCTTTGTCTACCTTCATACCTTCTAATATTTGCAGCTCCATGTTTCAATTGACAGGTGCTGGAGCATGTGGGTTCAATAGCTACTGCAAACTAGGAGATGATCACAGACCACTTGCCTATGCCCACGATACACCTTCATTGATCCAGATGATGATATAAAGATTTAAACTTCCCCAAAGTTGTGAAGAATCATTGTCTGAGACGGATCGTTTTGTCTTTATTTACATGCAGCATACATTGGCCCCTATACTGATTATGAGATCTTTTTTGGCCAAACTGAGGATTGGTGCAGGAATGCCTGCTTGGGTGATTGTTTCTGCGCGGTTGCCATATTCAGAAACGGAGGGTGTTGGAGAAAAGAGTTCCTCTCTCAAATGGGAAGATGCATTATAGTATTCCAGGAATGGCTCTGATAAAAATAAGAAAGGACAACTCTACCTTGTCCTCGAATCCTTCAAGTGCAGACTTGAAAAATAAGGATTTGTCTGTCCTAATCCTCAGTGGGTTAGTTTATAATGTTTGAAAAATATACATAAATGGACTATCAAGGATGAAGAGAATCGCAATCTGGCCTCAAAGAGAGCTCCTCCTCTTTTTCTCTCTATTAAAATTGAATTCCTGCATCGAAACAGATGACAGAGTCATCATTGTAGGACACTTCCTTTGTTTCTTTTGGGTGAATCGATTTAGATGTCTCAACTTGGTATTTTATTCTCATGCTAAATTGGAATACTTTCCGTATACTCTTAAGAAAGTTCAAGTCATATCTCTCTAAAGTGCAGTACGACGCAATCTTCATCTTTTTAAATTTCTTACTGTTATAATTTTCGTGCAGATATAGAGTACAGATGAAGGAACTTTGAAAATCTTGGTGACATTTTTTTTTTTTCATCTCTTTAATTCATTTCGTTATCTTATTTAGGATCCTGGGAACAATTTATATTAACAGTTTTACCGACTATGGTTCCTTGGTTGCTAGTAAACAAACACTACTACAAGTAATTAACAGCGTCATAGCAACAGTCAGCTCACACTGCTGTAGACTTTGGTTGCTGCTATAAGGTTGTAACTGTCATTATTTTTATGACATTTGAGATCGTTTAAGTCAAAGTTTTAGATCCTATTATTCGTTGAAAAATATGTTCTTTGGTTGCTGCTATAAGTTGTAACTGTCATTATTTTTATGACATTTGAGATCGTTTAAGTCAAAGTTTTAGATCCTATTATTCGTTGAAAAATATGTAAATTGATATTACCACATAAAAATACTCTGAACTATCGATAATATAAAAATTATACCTCAAAAAAATCTTTGAATGCCAAAGGGTGCTCCGTGTAAGAGAGCATGCATAATATATAATAAAAAATATGCCGTTGAATTGGATTACATATTAAACCAATACAGATGTGTTTAATAACAATAGCAGTACCAATGATCCACCAAGTCATCCTCAATGTCACTGTCTGCATCGTGATTTCCATGTACATCTTCTGTAGTACTGGCTTACAATCGAGATGAAAATTAAAGTGAAATCTGTTTCACTGCAATATCAAGTATCTAATTTAGCAAGAAATTACCAAAATGTTCCCAATCAACAACATAGCGACAAAGTTGTGATCAAGCATAACCTGAAGCGGATAGTTTTGATATTCGTTACCTGCTAAATACAAATTGGCCCCTATCTGATTATGAACATTTTAGAGCCAAACTGAGGATTGGTGCAGGAAAGCTTGTTTGGTTGATTGCTTCTGCGCTTTTTCCATTTGCAGAAAAGAGAGTGATAGAAGAAAAAAATTCCCTTTCCAATGGTAGGATGGAGTCCACTGTTGGAGGAATAGCTCTGATAAAAATAAGGAAAGAAAATTCTACTTCCAAGCCTTCAGATGCAGATTCAAAGGACAAAGATCGATCAACTCTGATCTTTCTTGGCTCAGTGCTCTTAAGCAGCTCAGTATTTCTCAACTTCCTCTTGCTGTTGGCGGCCTTTCTCATCATTTTTCACTTCAATCATTGGAAGCCAAAGGTGCTTCAACCATAAGAAGTGATGCCGGGCTTGAACTTGCAAAGCTTCACCTATGAGGAACTAAGTAAAGCTACAAATGGATTCAAGGAGGAGCTGCGGAATGGGGCTTTTGCAACAGTTTATAAAGGGGCTCTATAATCTGAGAATAGAGAACTTGTTGCTGTTAAGAAGTTGTACAATATGGTGAGACAAGGCGATCTAGAGTTCAAAATCTAAGTGAGTGCCATTGGCAGAACGAACCACAGAAATTTGGTCCAACTGCTAGGATTCTGTAATGAGTGTGAGCACCGGTTACTGGTATATGAATTCATGAGTCATGGTTCATTAGCAAGCTTCCTCTTTGGAGGTTCAAGGCCTAATTGGTACCAAAGAATGTAACTTGCATTAGGAACTGCAAGAGGGCTATTTTATTTGCATGAAGAGTGCAGCACCCAAATCCATTGTGATATCAAGCCCCAAAATATCCTTGTGGATCACTATTTGAAAGCTAGAATTTCTGGCTTCGTGTTAGCCAAGCTTTTGTAGACTGACCAGACTCAAACTGCTGCAGTTATCAGGGGAACTAAAGGGTATGTAGCACCTGAATGGTTCAGGAGGATCCATCACTAAGACCAACAATGAAGAAAGTTGTACAGATGATGGAAGGAGCTGTTGAAGTCTCGGTGCCCCGAGATCCATCTTCATTTATGAGTTCAATCTACATACTTTTAGCCAATACTATCACTGTCTTAGATCAAGCAATCTCAAGGAATGGTGAGCTTTATAAGTGAAATTGAATGCAGATGGAAAAATGGGGTGCTAGTAAGAGTTTTCTGTTAGTTCTGCAACATTGTAGTTTTCTATTCAACTGAAGAAAACCTCATACAGTGCCGAAATATTTCATACCATCATTCAAAAACACTTGATTTGAAGAAACCAATTTGGAAAGCTGTGCTTATGGTATTGTGTAAACTGAGCTGCTGGTTGTTCTCAAAAAAATTTACTGTCGTTAGGCCATGTTTACCATGTGCAAAATATTTGTGAAAATTGTGCTTCTATGCTGTCTACTGCAGGAAATGCAGTTTGAAAAGCTTGTTGGTTATGTACACTAACCTTGAAATGTTGGATGTGTAGCTCAAAGTTTCATTTATTGTGTATTGCTTGAAATGCAACATTGTAGAAGCAGCCGATTCTGTCTTTTCAATGCTGGATTCCTTCTATGAAAGGCTAGAGGTGTTGTAGAAAGTCGCTTTCTTTGTATTTCCTGGCTGTTGAAGACTAAAATCCTTGAAAAGAGCTTGGAACGGGGCTCTAATGTGAGTTATCTAGCTATCATTTCTACGTGCCAGTGACTTTGCCTAACGTTTCAATCTAAATTGAGGCTTGATATTGAAGCTTTAAGTGGTTTCTCCTTTTTCTAGTAATTTTAACTTTCCCAAAACAAAAACATCGAGTAGCATTGAAAGATGTCTTTGCCACACCTGCAGAGAGCCTCTGCTGATTTTAGGAACTCTGAGTAACAAGGTCACCACAGTTACAGTTAGTGTTGCTAGATGCTAGACTAATTCAGACCTAGATCTTTATACGCATAGAAGATGTACTTCCTCGGGTTGAAGCAACCTAACAAAAGACACTAACTTCGCAACTTCTTTTCCCACTTCACATTTGTCATCACAGTCCACAGGCAATAATAATGCCGAATAAGAGAAACAAGAATTTTAGCAGCAGTCAAAACCATGGCTATAAATCTAGTAGCAGTCTTTTGGGCTTTAGCAATTTTTAAAAAGAGTAATAGAATCTTTCCTCATAAGGAAAATTTGAAAATCCATCGATTTAATTCATTGAGATTGTTTTTCTTTGTTAAAATCACACATATGGTTTTACCTCCTGGTCTTTTCTTTAATAACGAAATTTTAAAACGCTGCTAGATTTTTCTCAAATAGCACAATTTTTTAACCCTGATTGATATTTGACACTAAAACAGGTAACAAGTGGTGTCCCAATGGTCTTGAGGAAAAGGGTGAAAGTCCTAGGGGGGGGACAGGAAATCCTCGGATCAAAACCCTGCCCCCCTCCTCCCCTGCTCCAAGATTTGTTGCATTCTCGTGGAGCTGTGGTGACCGTCCAATGTTTCCACCTTTTTTGCTTTAAAAAAAAAAAAAATTGCCAATAAGCATACACAAAAAGAGGTATTAATACGGGTATATGAAGGAATGACATGGAAGAAAAAATAAGGGGTAAAGATAAAAAATCAAAATCCCTTTGAGACCCATATCTTTCAAAAACTATCAATCTTCGCCCCCCGTCTAAATAGTTAAGTTAGACTAATGCTTGAAATAAATTAAAAGATACCTATAAAAATTCATTTCAGTAGAATTTAACTGTCCATCAATTCTAAACAAGAATATGACGACATTAGAGAGTAACAACACAAAAAAATCCAAATAAACCACCAAAAGATGTACCCATTCGGCACGTAAAGACAGCAGCTTAATGACAAACACCATGACCACCACCAAAAGCCATCTTTTCCTATGTTCCTATGATCAATATCTCCCCATCATCACCTAAAAATCTTACGTATCGAAGAAGCTTACCTGAGATCATGCAGTTGCGCCGAAGGGGAAATTTACATTGGCCTTTAGATTAATCTACCACTCATAAACCATTGACCTTAGTGAAACTGAAAAATTAGGCTTAAGTACAACCTTTTACATTAAACAAATGCTTCTCTGTTTCTTCCTGCTGTTAGAAACTATATAATCTAGACGAGTAGATCTTCTGTACATCAATTTTGTCGTTTCAATTGCCCTATTTCTTGAAAAAGCGCAATCCTACTTCTACTATGGCTTTAGCATGGCAATATTCTGTCTCCTGCTTGCTTTTTGTTCTGTCGCTGCTCAATCCCACCAGTGCTCAAATCTCCAGAAACATATCCTTAGGCTCATCCCTGACCGCCCTCAACACTGACTCTTACTGGCCATCACCTTCTGGTGACTTTGCTTTTGGTTTCAAACAAATTGGAATGGGAGGGTATCTACTGGCGATTTGGTTTGACAAGATACCGGAAAAAACTATCGTTTGGTCGGCCAATGGAAATAACGTGGCCCCAAGAGGTTCCAAAGTTGAACTAACTAAAGATGGCCATTTTGTGCTTAATGATCCAGCAGGCAAAGAGATGTGGAAAGCTGAATTATTTGGTTCTCGAGTTGCTTACGCAGCCATGCTCGACACCGGAAACTTCGTTTTGGCAACCGAGGATTCTAGGCATTCGTGGGAGACTTTTGATCATCCAACAGACACAATATTACCTACAATGACTATGAGTCGACCCAGCAAACTTGTTGCTCGTTACTCTGAAACAAATTACTCCTATGGAAGATTCCAGTTCTCACTGCGGTCGGACGGAAATCTTGCGCTTGAAACAAGAGCTTTCCCTTTGGATTCGTCCACTTCTGCTTATTGGTCAAGCAATACTGTAGGCAGTGGCTTTCAGCTGGTTTTCAACAATTCTGGCTCGATATACCTCACAGCCAAAGACAGAAAGCAACTTAAAATGATAACATCCAATAATGGTTCTACGAAGGACTTCTATCAAAGAGCAATTCTAGAACATGATGGAGTTTTTAGACATTATATTTACCCCAAAAACACTACAATTTCAAGTGCCAGGAGGCCGTCTGAGGCTTGGTTCCCTTTGTCGACCTTCATACCTTCTAATATTTGCAACGCTGTTATACAATTGGCAGGTTCTGGAGCTTGTGGCTTCAATAGCTACTGCAAATTAGGTGACGATCACAGACCA